>JADLZL010001463.1:0-98661 GCA_015844335.1 Chrysopogon serrulatus
CAAGTTCATAGGGTTGATTATAATCATATCATGCATTTCAAAGAAAATCGTATAAACGTACTCTTAGATATTTTTTTACTCAAGCTGTAATAAATGAAGATTTGGATGTTGAAGCCTTTAGCCTCCAAGGCCTAGGGTGAGCATATTTGCACCGAAATGAGTTCATCGAATGGAACCATAAAGTGTTATTTTTTTTTGTTTTTTGGGTTCGGAGTCGGTTTGGATTTCTACCAACTTCAATGATCGGCTTCGATATCGGTTTCCATGGCATACTGAACCAAGTATCCATACTTCTAAACTAAAATTATAGAGAGGAGAAGGCGCACCACTACAGAACCAATATATAAATGGCTTATAGTCCCTTTCAGCCTAGTCCACAACCCCACTTAATCAAGATAGGCACCTAGTCACTTGCCCCCGACACTAATTCGTGGGATCCGGTTTGTAATTCATACTTGGTTGAATAAAGATGGTCTTTCAATTTCTTCGGAAAAACTTATCTCTGACTCCTCGACCCTGACATTTCCGCAATAGCAACGCATTCCCTAACTCATGCCTCCTGTCTTTCCTTGAGGCCCCCCTCCTAGGCTCCCCCTAGCCCTAGTAGCCATATCAGTTGCGGCGGTAATGGTGGGTGAGATGGACCAACGATGTTGTGCATCAGGCGATGAGGCCACGCCACATGAGGCTCCATTTGGCACAGCTGCATCGAAGGCTCTAAGGGTGTGATGACATCAAGGTTTGATGGGGGACGGCACTGAACGGGCACAACGCATCAGGCTTTGAGCAGTGTGAGACTGCAGGCGCACAGCTCACGCAGGCTCTGCCACTCTAGCAGCATTGTCGTGTAGATCTCTTGTCACTGTGTTGTATTAGGTTGTCTCAATATAAGTTTCATGACATTAAATAAGCTGATGTGGCATGATATTTATGAAGAGCGAGAGGCTATGAAAGTCTGATAAGATAAAATGAGTTTTTATGAAACTTATCTACACTATTTCTAACTAATTAAAATCTTAAAAACAGTGTCATAAAACTTGCATTGAGACTAGCCGTAGCTACAATACTGATCGGAACACCGAACGTGCCGTAGCTACAATATTGAATGGAACACCGAACATGTTAATAATATTTTTTTTAACACTGAAGTGTTTTAACATGAAAAAAACAAACAAATCACACCCGACAAAACTGATTGCCCAGCACTTCGAGAGCTCTTAATATTTGGAAGAATGAGGTATATGGCCCTGAAAAAAATATTTCTTAAGTATTTGGTCCTTTTTTAATTGAATTTATCTCTATGGCCTCGAAACAAAATTTATTTGCTTCTATGGCCTTCTGCCAGTTTTGGGTATGTAACGTGTTAAGTTATGAGTAAATAGACCATTTTACTCCTGACGAAAAAAAAAATAAAAAACAGAGTTTTGTTTGTTTATTGTATATTTTAAGTATATATAATAAAAAAAACTGAGCTTAACAAAATTTATTTTGAGTTTTAGACTACCTCCATTAACCCATGTGCATGTCTCAAAAAATCTTGCAAATTTTTATTTTTTTTATTTTTTAGGGATAAAATGATCTTTTTATCCTTGACTTAACAACGTTATATGTCTAAAATTGACGGAAGGCTATAGGCCAAATAAAATTTATTTTGAGACCATAGAGCCAAATTCGAATAAAAAAATTAAATACCTAAAAATAGTGTTTTTTAGAGCCGTATATCTAATTCTCCCTAAATATTTTCTCCTTACGGGTGCAATGAAATTGGCATTCTATGGTGCCGGGTTACGTTCAAAACACTTCGAAGTGTTCATGCCTCCTAATCAGCATGCACGGGACGGGACCTTTGTATTCCGTCGATTTAGTTGAAATTGTTGAAATGTTGGAGGAGATGGTGTGGCCCAACTTCAAAGTTTCAAACCAACCACCCAGCACAGCACCTTTTCTTCCTTCTCGGCCTCTCGGGTGCTTCGTCCACTCCGCCTGACTTGACCGCACACGGCACACGCCCCCAGCAGGAAAACCTTCCAAGAGACGAACTGCATACATGCAAGAACTCTTCCACTGAGATGCAGGCCTAAACATTTGTTGGTCCCATCTGTCAGTGATTGATAAGTTGTGCGGGTCGGTGTGGTATAGAGAATGCGGCAAGTTGACTTCGATTACGACTGCCTCGCTTCCGCACTCCCCCGTCACCCCAGGCACCGACTGCTATCCGATGGGCCACGATTGGACAATATTTTTGCCAAATACAAAAAAAAAATTTATCCGTGTCCCACTCCCCATCACCCCAGCCCCAGGCACCGACTGCTATCCGTCCATCCCAATTTCCATCCCAATTTCAAGACATCTGACTTCTTTTAATATCAACTTTAATAACATATTTTATTAAAAAATCTATAAAATATTAATTCTTTTATCATGAAAATAAAAGTTTTTCAAAAATAATATAAATTTAAGTATATTTGTATAATTTTTTTTAATAAGATGAATGGTCAAATTTGAAATAAAAAACATAAATATCCTATATTTCAGGAAGGAGGAAGTATGATCTAGCAGGTGGTAGTCTACTAGATTTACTTCAGTGTGTGAACTGTAGGGTGGTTGTACCCACCTATGATCTTAGATGCGTAAATTTTAGGATGGAGGAAGTATATATCAAATGTATATCCTCGGAGAGCTTGAAATCTATTCATAAAAGATTTTAAATTATATATAAAAAATACACGGACACGGTATCACATGTTGTACTTGTAAACTACACTTTCATGTTGTAAAATACCCTTTAGGGGCAACCCGTATTCTCATTCAAACAAAAAACATGCTGACCATTTCCCTCTAAATAAAAATAAATGATATATATAATCATTATTGTCCTATAATAAAAAAATAGACTGGATGGGTTCCAAAGTCAAATTTGCCAAACCAAAGTGCATGCTTTTTGTTCATATTTGTGACGCGGCACCTTTAGTTGAAAGGAAATGGAAACCGAAAGTGTCCCAATTGCCCACCGCAACCGTAGATTTCACAAGCGAAGAAGGCTTGCTTGTACGCAAAAAAAGGGCAACAAGCTGAGCAGTCTGTAGTCAGCAGCGGCACCAAAGCGCGTGGTGTCGTGCCAATCCTGTCCAACTTGGATACCACTCGCACTCGCTGGCTGCTGATGGACTCCACCACCACCAGGCCGACCAACCAGGTCGCCGGCAGACGCAGCAGCACCATCGCGTCAAGGGCTGCCACGGCCCCGCCTTCGCTGACCATGCCGGGCGGCGAACTCGCTGACGCCATCATGGGCGGCGGAGGAGGAGGAGCGGACGGGGACCCCCGGGCCGCGCTCCTCCGTCTGTCTGCCCTCGGGGACCGCATGGCCGCCGTCCGGGGCCGTATCTCCGCCTCCATCTCGGGCGAGGCCCGGCCGCTCTCCTACGCCGACATCCAATCCGTTTCCTCCGAGATCTCCTCCGCGGCCCAGCTCGTCGTCCTCAGCGCCGCCGAGCTCCTCGCTTCCTCCGTCCCCTTCCCCGCCCCGCCTCCGCTACCTGCCCCCTCCGCCGCCCCCCCTCCCGCTCCCGCTCCCGCTCCCGCTCCCGTCCGAGAGATCCCCGCTCTGGCCGCCTCCGCCCACCAAGAGCAGCAGCCCCTGGAGGCCGCCAAGGGCGACGGCGGCGGCGGCGGCTACGAGGTCGTGGAGCTCGACGCCGCCGAGCTGCTCGCGGAGCACGTCCACTTCTGCGAGATCTGCGGCAAGGGCTTCCGCCGCGACGCCAACCTCCGGATGCACATGCGCGCCCACGGCGACCGCTTCAAGACCCTCGACGCGCTCTCCCGCCCTGGCCACGGCCACGGCCAGCCCAAGCCGCCCGCCGGCACCAACCTCCGCTTCTCCTGCCCCTTCGCGGGCTGCAACAGGAACCAGGCGCACCGCCGCTTCCGCCCGCTCAAGTCGGCGGTCTGCGCGCGGAACCACTTCCGCCGCAGCCACTGCCCCAAGCTCTACGCCTGCGAGCGCTGTGGCGGCAAGAAGCGCTTCGCTGTCCTGGCCGACCTCCGCAGCCACCTCCGCCACTGCGGCGAGGAGGCACAGTGGCGCTGCTCCTGCGGCACCACCTTCTCCCGCAAGGACAAGCTCTTCGGCCATCTCGCGCTCTTTGAAGGCCACACGCCGGCCGTCACTAAGCCAAACAAGGATGTGCTGGCAGGACCTACAGAGTCCACCATTGATGTTGATGCTATGGAGGAAGGGGGGTTTGAAGAAGGCAATCCTGACCGGGAGGAGGATGAGGAAGCCAGTTATGATCCTGAGTTCTTCAAGGAGTGGATGGAGGAGCTCAGAGGTGGCGCTGGTGGCTCCAATTGGCCTGGACCAACGGCAGCCGGACAATAGCAATTGTGTGAGGGCTAATTGGGTAAGGCAGCCTTCCTGCTTTTGTTGTCACTTTGAATTTTGTATGTGAAATTTTGGTGCAAGAAGCTTTAGAACGATGATATCTTAGGATATATGCGGCTACTGGCAATTGCAAACTGCAATATTTTGGGCATAGAATTTCTAGCAGAAGTTAAAAATATAAAGGCATCCAGCTTTGAGTTTGATTGATGCTGATAATGATTAAATCATATATCTTATCAAAATTTCTATATATGATGCATATATGATGCATATAAATGTATTATGCTATGACCCCATGACCTAGATTGCAACTGGGCCATGCAGCTATATTAGGCAAGCCAACCAACCTAGTTGTGATGTTATGAATTTGCCAACTTGATTGTCTATGTCTAGTAAGTCAACCTCATACAAAATGTGTTAAGATCCAGGCATGTTTGGGCATCTTACACTCTTTTGCGGCCTCTCAAGTTAGTCTCTTGGGATGAACATGTGAACCCTATATTTCACAAAACTAGGTAAGGAATCAAACTGTGTTAAAAAAAAAGGGTAAAGAATCAATCTGGGCAATTTAACTATGAGGGAAAATTGTCTTTCTTTAGTTGGTGCACTCCTCTGGTTCTTTTTCACCTATTTTTAACTCCAGCCTTTATTGTGTGCCCTGCTTCATAACTTTGTGGACAGGATGATTATGTGTGTAGCATTTCTGCACTTATATTTTTACAACTACGAATTCCTTTTTCACCGGTAATGGCCATCTTTTGGCCCTTTATATGTGATGTGAATAAGATGGTTTGTTTCAGTCCCTTCTTCATTGTCTTATTGTCTTATTTTGGACCACATATGCTTTCTTCATGGTTCAGGTGATAAATATTATAATTTATCACTATTGTGATAGAATGTAAACGAATAATGAATCTAGGACTATAATGAAGAGATGAAACTTTTTTATTAAGCTTTTACCCAGAACTCTGACCGGCACGAACACATGTAGCTTGAATTCAATGGTGGCTGCACTTATAAGTGAGTTTCATAAAATAATATTCAGTAGGGTTTTTCATGAATCTTTCTTCTGACAACTGGCGATCTTCGTGTTGACTTCAGTTGCTGTCTGGATTTTCCCTTTTTGTGTAAAGGTGGTTTTCTCACCCAGCAATGCCAAGTGTTGAACATCCATTGGCTTGTTTTCGCTTTTCCACAATGTTACCACCAGGAGCATCTATGTGCATTCTGTCACTTTTTTCACAAGGGATCTAGTATGTGTTTTGTTGTGCTTGCTAGCATAACTTATTGTAGACCTTGCATTTCTCATTGTGGCTCAACGATGCATTACATGATTACAGTTTTACTTTTCACCAGATTTTTATTCTGGGCCGTTAATCCATCATTGTATGCCCAGGTTCATACAATATCCAACTTTCTCATGTAGACAGAATCATTATGTATGTGGTGCTTATGAAGAGGCTCATGTATTATGTTATGTCAGTAACTCCGTATGGTCTTTTACGATTATGGGTCCCTTTTTCTTATACCACAATAATCTTTTTTTGCCCCTTCAAATGCAGTATGGGTTAAATTATTGTTTCATTCCCTCCATAATCTTCTTCCGCTTTTTTTGACCAGCCCTGTGTCCACATTTTTATGGTTAGGTGATAATTTTGTTATCCGTGTTTCGATGGAATGTAAATGACTAGTCAGTTTAGGGCGTTTATTTAGAGATGAAACTTCATGTTGTTGCACTTTTGCCAACAACTCTGACTGGTGTGAATTACATGAGCTCAATGGGGTGCATTTTTGAGTTTCACAAAGTCATATTTAATAGGTTTTTATCGTGGAATCTTTCTGCTGACTTACTTGGGATCCCCTTTCATTTAATTTCAGTTGTCACCTTGTTTCCCCTTTTTGGACAAGGTAGTTTTCTCACCTAGCAATGCTAAGTATTGAACCATGTACTGGTTTGGTTTTCATTCTACCGCATTGTTGGAGATCTTTTTTTAATTAACTTCAGATGCCTTGGGGTTTTTCTGTCTTTTTGGACAAAGTTGGTTTTCTCGTTCAGCAATGCCAAATATTGAACATCTATTGTTGTTTTTGCTCTCCTGCAATGAATATACCGCCTGGTGAACATCTATTGTCAGTTTCTCTCACAAGGAAACTAGAATTTTGTCATTATATATTGTGTTCATTTCCTCTAGATGTGTTGTCATCATAATGCATGTTAGTATCAATGTTCTCTAACTATATGCCTCCATTGTGTCTATCAATATTTTCACTCTGTATGCCTCCATTGTGTCTCTACAATGGATTACATGCTTACAGTTTTACTCTTTTACTATGCACGCGAGAGTAATTTGCTTGTAAGGAAAGTTATTCATGTAAATCTTTGCTTTCCCTCTTTTTTCGAAAATTGCTGGCAGGATTTCTGCCAGGCAAATATATTTATAGAGGAGAGAAAGTGCCAAAGTACAAACGAAAAAGGCGTAGCAAAGGCCCAATGAGGATTATTTGCCCTCATGGAAATGTAAAGGGTTCATTTATGTCTCAGGAGATTGTGTGTTCGATTTAAAATGGATAAGAATATGAATTTGTACTTGTTTAGCATATGATTGTACTAAATTCATTTTGTAAATAATTTTTTAAAATACAATCTTGTTTTATATATTCTGACTATGAAACCCATTGTCTTGTAGATGGTTTGACAAGAGACATCAGCTTACATGAAGTGACCAGGAGGATCAATTAAGATTGAAGAAAGGTGATAGTAAAGAAAAGAGATGCTTCGCGAGTCTTAATTTGTAGGATTTCTCTTTACCATTTGTGTTTGTGCGTTCGTTCTAACCAGTAACTTGTATGGTATGGTGCGTGTGTTGTTCAGCTGCTGTTCACTGGCCTCTCGCTTGCCATTCTCTGTCGTTTTCATGCTATCCTGTGGATTTGTGATCTATCTGTTACCCGTTAATGGTAATGCAGCGGAGAAATGAGTTATAGTATGGGGGTGTTTGGATTCCGCTGGCAAATTTTTTGCCCCGTCCCATCGAATCTAGTCACACATATATGGAGTAATAAATATAGTCTAAAAAAATAATTAATCACAGATTGCGATAACTTTATTGTTACAGTAAACCGTTAATGACGGATTAATTATACTTAAAAAATTTGTCTCATCGTTTCCCTCGACGAATTCTGTAATTTGGACAGACATTATGATGTGACACAGCAAAAATTTTTCCACACCATCCAAACACGCTCTAAGCATTCTCCTTTGTTGTGTGGCCATGGAGTTACCGGTTATGGAGGAAGGATAACTTGCAGAAAAACGGAGATACCAGTTTCCTCGGAGCTGCCAAGGCCCTGTCTGATGCAAAATATTTTGGGAGTTCTAGAAAAATACTATGGTTTTGTGAAATAATTTAGTTTTAGGGTGTCAGGATATGTCAGGATCAATAAACTTTATAGTTATAAAATTCATAGTCCATATTTTGATTGGTTGCCCATATAAGAGGGTGTTTGGATGGATTAGACTAAACTTTAGTCCATATTTTAGATCAAATAGGTCTAAACATGAACTAGTCATGGTATAGGTGATCCAAACAGGGCCTTTAAGCTATACATAACAGCTTATACAAGACAAGTCTATGCAATTAGCTAGTGTTTGGTTTGCCTGTATAGTATCTATTCTCTCCGTCTCATAATAAATGCACAACTCGCTTCTCGAGTTAAACCTTTTTAAAGTTTAATAAAAATATACATAATAAAATATCAACATTTATATCTCTAAATAAGTTTATAATAAAGGTATACTCTATGCTCTATCTAATGATACTTATTATATATAGAAAATATTAATGAATTTTTATATAAATTTAGTCAAACTTTAAACCGAGATGTACGTTTATACTGGGAGGGAGGGAGTATGCGACTATGTATTGCGAAGTCTATGCGAAGTCTATGATTGATTGTTTGTATAAGGTTTTTTTTTTGTTTTTGTTTTGGTTGTCTGCATAATTCTTTTAAAGTTATTGTCTGCATAAATGGTTATCCACAAGCGGCACCGGCCGTGCAACAGCAACTTTTGACATGTTTCACTTAAATACATAGATTGAGATGTAGCCAAATGGAAAAGGAAGGCCTTACGGGAGCCACCGCCGCTGGCGTCTCTCTTGGGTAGCCCAAGCAGCTAGCCTCACTCTGATACATACCGGCCGGTGAAGCGAAGGTGAACGTCATCTGTAATCTGATTACTAGAAAAAGGTTTTAGGTGCGCCCAAACAAGAAAACTAGAATTAAATCATATTGATTTTAATTCTACTTGGAATTAGAATTTGAATTCAGTTACTAGAATAAGGCCATGTCTGGATGCCTCGGGATAACGGAAATAAGATAAAAAAAATCTCCAAGCATGTCAAACGGGGAGGATTCTGGAAGGGTTAAAAATTATCTCTACGACAGATTCCCAAAATCTCACAATCCGGCGAGGGCTGGATTTTTCAGGATACTCACTTCTCTAGATGCCAAAGGACCAAATTGCCCCTGGCCTTATCCTCTACTAGTATAAGACAGTTGAAGGGTATTTTAAGAAATAAGTTTTCACATTACTAGAATCCACAACAACAATCCAAGAATCCAAACAGGAAGGGATTCTTGATATGCAGAATCCAGATTATGGAAATCTAGATTTTGATACTTGGATTTAAAAATCCCGAGGGAATGGGACGGGGCCTAAGATTCATTTCGTATGATCCGAAAGAAAGGAATGCAAATGGGTTATTTGGATTCATACCATTCTATTTTTTACTTCCCATAAAAATGCCACCAAATTGCCCCTTTCATCCAGCGACACGCGGGTCCCACATGTCATATTCTTCTTCCTCCTCTTCTCGTTTTCCCTTGCTGAGGCACATCCTCTAATTTTGCGAGCAGCAGCAACAATAAGGAATCACGGGCTGGCCATGGGGCCAAACAACATTTTTAAGAAATGGCTAGGAGCTCCGCGTGTCACTCGGGTCAAGTGCCCGAAGTGCTCCGCACGCCGCCCATGCCATGAGCCAAGGCTCCAATTACTAGAATCCGCGCGGGCTCAACAACAAGCCTGCGCCGGCCAATCCAAACAGGCCGCGAAGGCTGCCTCGACGAGCTCGGTTGCGTCTGCTGCTGCTGCTTGCCAGAATGCTCGCCAGATTATGGAAGAGGAGGAAGAAATCAGACGGGGCCTGCATTTGGGCCCAAATTGTCTCCATACGTATTTGGTGGATTCATTTCGTATGGCATGTTTGATCCGAGAAAGCCCTAATGGTATGAATCCAAATAACCCAATGCAAATTGGAGCAGACAGCAGAGGGTAGGCAACATTATTGGAAAGTTTTGAACGGAACAGCGACACAAATTTCAACCGGTTAGACAGGAATCGCTGCTAGACAGGAATCGCTGCTAGTGGCATGATGTCCACCGATCAGACAGGACTCGCTGATCAGCTACTGGTGGTGACATGATGTCCACTGATTAAAGACAAGCATTGACTGTCCCTCCGATCCCCCCGCCCCCCCCACACCCCCCCCCCCCCCAAAAAAAAAAAAAAAACATTTCATTATTCAGTTCCAGCCGCGCAGGAGGACTCGGTTCTGTAGATCTAGATCGACTATTGCTTGATTCCAACTCCTGCTAGGTGCGGGGCGGGCGGGCATGGCGACGCCGCACCTTGTGTTCTTCCCGTTCCCAGCGCAGGGCCACGTCACCCCGGCTTTCCAGCTCGCGAGGCTCCTCCACCAGTGCCACGGCTTCGACGTCACCTTCGTCCACACCGAGCACAACCGCCGGCGCCTCCTCCGCGCGCGCGGCCTCGACGCCCTGGCGGGAGCCCGGGGTTCCGCTTCGTCGCCGTCCCCGACGGCCTGCCCGCGTCGGACGACGAGGACGCGGCGCAGGACATGGCCGCCCTGCATTTCTCCCTCCCGACCATGGTCCCGCACTTGAAGAAGCTCGTGCTGTCTGAGCTCCCCAGCCCCACGGCGAGCTGCTGCCTGGTCTCCGACGTCGACCACTTCCTGCGTGCGGCCCAGGACATCGGCCTGCCCTGCGTCACCTTCTGGATCACAAGCGCCAGCTCGTTCATGGCTTTCCAGCAGTGCCAGCAGCTCGTTGCCAAGGGCATTGTTCCCCTCAAAGGTCATAGCTTTAGCCTAGTACGACTTGCTCCATTTCTTGGATAAAACTAACATTCGTTTTTTGTACGCACGCACGCAGACGCTGAGCAGCTGAGGAATGGATACCTGGACAGCACGGTCATCGACTGGGTGCCGGGGTTGCCGGCACCGATGCGCCTGAGAGACTTCCCGAGCTTCATCCGCACCACGGACCCGGACGACGCGGCGCTCGCCTTGACCCTGCGCTCAATTGAGTGCCACCGCACGGTCCCGTCCGCCGTCATATTCCACACCTTCGAGGAGATGGAGAGCCAGGCCATGACCGCGCTGTCAGCCATCCTGCCGCCTGTCTACGCCGTCGGCCCGCTACCGCTGCTCCTCTCCGGCGCCGGCGGCGGTGGCGATCCGGCCATCGACGCGTCAGCCTCCAGCAGCAGCCTTTCCAAGGAGAACCGAGCTTGCCTAGACTGGCTTGACGGCAAGCGGCCCAACTCGGTGGTGTTCGTGAGCTTTGGCAGTCTGGTGAAGCTGACCCACGAACAGCTGGTGGAGCTCGCGTGGGGGCTGGCCAACAGCGGCTACGAGTTCCTGTGGGTGATCAGGAGCGACCAGCAGCAGCAGCTGGTCAACGGCGGAGCCACCGCCGGCGCCGCCGCCGTCCTGCCTCCGGAGTTCTTGGCGGAGACGGAGGGGAGAGGCTACGTGACGAGCTGGTGCCCGCAGGAGGCGGTGCTCCGGCACGAGGCGGTCGGCGCGTTCCTGACGCACTGCGGGTGGAACTCGGTGCTGGAAAGCGTCTGCGCCGGGGTGCCCATGCTGTGCTGGCCATTCGTCGGCGACCAGCAGCCTAACAGCAGGCTCGCATGCACGGAGTGGCGCGTCGGCGTGGAGCTCGGCGAGGACCCTGGGCGGGAGGCGGTGGAGACGGCGATACGCCAAGTGATGGGAGGGGAGCGAGGGAAGGAGCTGAGGAGGTCGGCGGCAGAGTGGAAGGAGAAGGCCGCTCTGGCGACACGGCCAGGTGGCTCCTCTTGGGTAAATCTGGAGAAGTTAGCTAACGATGTGCTTGCTCCACTGATAACGCACAAGCATTGAATTTGTTGTGCTCATGTTCTTGTTAGGGTCTTTTTGTTTGAGTTGTGAGTCGTGAAAAAGCAGTGGTGAACTGTGTGAGCTGTGAAAACGTTATTATATATGAACCGTTGTCTTATGGAAAAGCAACAAGATGTGTAGTGGAAAAGCTATATGGTGAACTATGAGCTGTGAAAATGTTATTTTTGAAATCCTATGAAAAAGCTATAAGATGTATCGTGAAAAAAACTGTGGTGAACTATGAGATGTGAAAACGTTATTGTGAACTATGTCCAATAGAAAACTATAAGATGTATGGTTAAAACAATTATAAAACCTACCCCTCTCTCTCTCTCATTCTTAAAACATTCACAAAACAGTTTTCTATTTTCACCCATTTCAAAAAAAAAAAAAACAAAAATAATATCCAAGGTGTTTCCAAACTAAACAGGTGCTGCTAAAACAAGTCAACTGTCTGATTGACTTTCCACCTTTTGTCAGAAGAAGAACACACTTTTTAAAAGCTAAGCTAAACAAACTTGAGAACAGCCCACATAGAGCAGAAGCCCATCAGCATAATTGGATTGAAGCCAGCCCACCAATGTAAGGCCTTCCCTTGGAGCAATAAAAGATTCACAAGCCCAACTGTTGTTTAGTATATCGCAGCCAGCAGGAGCTGAAATCACGATAACCACACGCCGATTTGGCGATCTAAACGGTCGGCTTGTAGTAACTGCTTACAGCTAGAATCTAGAAACAACACCAGATCTGACAGCTAACCCGACCTCTAACTGCTGATCATTGTGGGTAGTAGTGACCCGTACAGTAATTCTGCTCGCCCAAATCGTATCCTGATCAACGTTGTACCAGAGCGTGCACTCAAGTGCACTGATGACCCATCTTTTAACCGAAAAGAAGAAACCAGTTCGAGTAATGGACACGCATAGTAACTAATTAACATCATCGGCAAAATACTAATCCTTCCGGAGCATATATGAACAATATAATCTCCTCCCAACTCCTGCACTGCTGTGATGCCTACTTTTCACTCTTATTCCGCAAGCAAAGCAAGCATCGTCGTCGTCGTCGCGATCGATCGAGCTTCGAGCATCTATGGCGGCCTGGCCTGTCTAGGTTCTACGTAGACTTGTACTAGCTAGTAGTGGTTATGCAGCACCGGCGCGGCGAGGTTGGGGCTTGTAGAGGCTGCTCCTCCGCCGGAAGAGATCCCCGAACTTGCGCAGGATCGACGACCGCCTCTTCATCTTGTGCTTCACGCCGTGCACCGTGGCGTCGTCGCCGTACTGGCCCACGTCGAGGTGGTCGAACTCGTAGCCGTAGTCGTCCATGGCCGCCGCGGCCGCCGCCGCCGACTTGAGCTCGGCGAGGTTGCTGAGCGACGCGAACATCCGGTCCTTCCGGCCCGGGACCAGCCTCCCGGAGTCCAGGAACGCCGCCGCGCTCAGCTTGCCGCCCTGCGCGTCCTCGCGCCTCCACTTCTCCACCAGCGGGATCTCACGCTCCCGCTCTTTCGCCGCCGCCGCGAGCTGGCGCTGGAGCTCCTCGGCGCGGTCCCTGGCCGCGGCCTCGCTGGCCCTGAGTCCCTCGTTCTCCCGCCGCAGGGCCTCCAGTGCCTGCTCTTTCTCATCAACGGCCTCCTGCAGTCCGGCGCGTTCGCCGGCGGCGTCCTCGAGCGCCTCGGCGGCGGCGTTGGCCTCCTCGACGGCCCCGCTCCAGCGCGCGCCGCAGCGCGGCGTTGTCGTCGGCGAGCGCGCGGCGCGCCGCGGCGAGCTCGCCGCCCTCCTCCCGCGGCGGCGGCGGCCGCCTCCTCGCCCGCGCGCGCGCGCGCCAGCAGCGCCTTCTCCCTGGCGCGCCACCCGGCCGCGGCGTCCTTCCAGTCGGCGGTGAGCGCGCCGACGCGGTCCGTGGCGGCCCACAGCTCGGCCTCGGCGCCCTGGAGGAGGCCCCGGAGCCGGTCGCGGTCGGCGGTCGCGGCCTCCAGGTCGGCCTGCGCCTCCGCCAGCCAGGACTTGACCTGCCTCGCCTCCATGGTGACCGCGGACAGCGCCGCGGTGAGGTCGTCGGCCGCCTTCCGGCTCCGCTCCTCCGCCTGCAGCGACGCGCGGAGCCTGGAGCGGAGGCCGTTGATCTCCTCGTCCACGCCGCCGAACATGAGGTCCATCACGCTCCACTGCTGCTGCTGCTGTGTCTGGGACGTAGCGGCGGGCGGCTCGGCGCCCTCGCCCTGCTGCTCCTGCTGCTGCTGGTGACGTAGCGTGGCGATCTGGAGCCTGGCCTCCTCGAGCGCGACCTTGGCCTGCTCCAGCTCCTTGGTCTGCTGCACCAGCGACTCCAGCATCTTCATCTCCCGCTGCTTGGCCGACGCCGCCTCCCGCTCCAGCTGCCGCACACGCTCCTTGGCGGTGTCGCTCACCCGTGGCGACGGCGACGGCGACTGCTCCATATCTGTGGTCGTCGTCGTCGTCGTTGTTGGCCGGACGCTCTCCCCCGGCTGCGCCAGCGCCAGCGCCACCACCTCCTGGTCCGGCGCGCTGGCGTCGGCGTCGCCACCAGCCTGACCTTGCTGCTGCGATGACGATGAGTCCGTCACGTTGACACGTTTATTACAGCTGCTGCTACCATGCACCACTCCGTTCGCGTCTAATAGCAGGAACGTAGGCAGAGAGGTGGTAGTAGCAGTAGGCACCTGGGACGGGGAGAGGAGTGCCTGCGAGGAGGAGTACGTGGACGTGGTGGACCTGCTGCGCTCGTGCCGAGGCTTCATCTGCCTGGGAGACAGCGGCGGAGTAGTGGTGGTCCACGGCCCGGATCCCCAGGACCTGGATCTGCACGGCGCGCGAGACCGAGAACGAGAACGAGAACTCGTCAAGAATTCAGTTCACAGTGGGATCGGGTCATCGGAATGCTCTGCTCTGTCTCACTCACCTCGCCCTGGAACTGGAAGACGGCTGCATCGCTGGCTGGCTCCCTCGCAACGACGCAGCCTCGGGAGAGAGCGAGGCGCGGTGTCCGGCCGTTCTCTAGTACTAGGAGTACTGGCAAACAGGCTGTCAGTTTATAGTGGTGGGTGGCAACTGACTGACAATGGCATGAGAGTGAGGGGAGAATTGAGATTGTATAAACACAGATTAAAGCCGGGAAACAATAGAGGAGGAATTGAGCTGTGCAGCTCGGGGTTCCGGATTTGGAGCAGGTGAGATTGAGAAAGAGACGCAGGCTTTACTTCCACCGTCGCCGTCGCGTTGTGTACGTACGTACTTGCGTGTGATCCCAGGTCCCACCGTGGGTGGTTGTTGTTTTCCTTAATTTTTATTATCTGCTGGAGTACTACTGATGACTACTGGTGGAAGGTGGCATATATGCGCGCGTGATCCAATGGCCAATGGCCAGGGCTGCTAGTATCCAACTATAGTAGATAGATGTTTCCGGCTCCAATCACTCATTCAGGGCATGTGCTGTGCACTTTGCTGCTCCTTGCTGCGTCACAATCCGTTTACCACGGTGCTGTTGCAATAAATAAACTGCAGGGATACATAGTATAAAACCAATCTAAAGCCTAGGTCGCTCGACGCCAAAAATCTCCTTGTCGAGAGCCTTAGCCCTTAGCGCGATGCCGTCTACAAATGAGAGCGGCCAATAATACAGCGTCACCTTCTTGATCAGGCCGTTGTTTTAGGCCAAGGCGGTGGTGGCGACGCGGTCAGTAGATGCATTATTTGGGCCCGGACGTCCCCGGCCAACACTGATGTGTCGGGTCGGTATTGGCGTGACAGCGCCGGAGCTGAATATAACAAGCGGCCAAATGTGGATAGGTTTTTGTCACGGGTCGCTTTGTTTTCGTATAATATCGCCAAGAAAAGGGACGATTGGGTCACCATATAGCTAAGCTAAGCTAGCATCAATCCTTGGTTCTCAGACCTGCCTGTTAGCTTAGTCGGAAAACCCAGGAAACTGTCGCCTTAATTAGCTCGCATGGCAGTTTTTTTATTAGCCAATCTCCAGATCCGTCCACTCCTACCAGTAGATATCTAGTGTGAAGCTAGAGCATGGGAGCAGTTAGACACTGTTGCTGGTTCCGTCTGTGTCTGACGAGTGACTGAAGAAGGGGCGATCAAAGAAAGAGAGGCGGAGATCCCCGATGGAGCACGCGCGGCGTCAGGGGAAAGCGACGTGGAGCAGCGGCAGTTGCGTTCGCGTCATCCCAGTGGATGGCGCCGGACCACTCGACGTGCTCGCTCGCATCACCCTTCACCTGCTAGACACGACACGACAAACTTGCTCGCACGGACGCCGTCGTCGGATCCGATTCCAAGTGACTGGTCCGGTTCCGCGTCCATTTGACGGTTTCTTTCACCACAGGCAAAGCAGAGACAGGGGGCGCCCGAACTCCTTTCGTGCCGTGCTCCTGGCTGGCTTCAGCTTCAGCCTTCAGGTAGACAGACAGGCACTGGCAATCCAACGAAACGAGGAGTCATCATGACAAGCAGCACTCTGCTTAGCACGTACGGCTGGCTGTACGAACAATCTAACCAACGCTTCTTTTCCCGAAAGCAACGGCAACAGCAAAGCCTGCTGAGCAATGATAACAAACCAGTGAAGGCGGAATTCAGAGAAACAGAACAAACTGGCGGTGCGATATCAACGCAGAGCAGCGTCCCAAGTACTCAAACAGGGCGGGTGTGGTCACTCATCTTCACCTCTCCCGATTTGTGTGTGCTCAAGCCAGGTAACCGAGAGAAATTGTCGGCTCAGCTGATCTTGCGGTGCACGGCCACCCGACATTCACTTTCAACGATTCAGCCCACTTTAACTCAGCATTGTCCCCTTCAAAAAAGAATCGCAATGGGGGCCGGAACAGCCGCCAGAGAAGTCCAAGAAACTGCGCCGCAACATGCTGAACTGACAAACAGACGAACAGGGTGACAACAATAACGATCCAGAGGTTCAGACAATCAAACCCACTGTTAGGCCTGGATACACGTTCGGCGACCGGGGTTGACATATCACGACACCCGACTACACTCCAACGTGAGATGAATAAAAGACTCCGTCCCGACTCCGGACTCGCAAACTGCCAATAGTATGCGGCATAGTAGCTACCACAGCTACAGTCAAACTGACCAGTACAGTTTATACTAGATTATCTTTTCACAAACACCTACTGGGTGAGACGAACACATAATGCGCACGGAGTTCTCCCTCCCATCGACAGACTTACGCCCTCTCACCACGGATCCTCCTTGCCAGCTGAATGTCCTTGGGCATGATGGTCACGCGCTTAGCGTGGATGGCGCACAGATTAGTGTCTTCGAAGAGACCAACCAGGTAGGCCTCAGCTGCCTCCTGCAGAGCAAGCACCGCGTGGCTCTGGAAGCGCAGATCCGTCTGTACCACAGTTCAGGAAACAGAAATAAGAACAAGCTCTCAAACCTTCCGTGTATATCCCATGTATATCATTACTGACGGATGTAAGGTCAATGATTTCACCTTGAAGTCCTGAGCAATCTCCCTGACAAGCCTCTGGAATGGCAGCTTCCTAATCAGCAATTCAGTGCTCTTCTGATACTTGCGGATTTCACTAGAATGGAAGAAGTTTATGGGATAAGTGTTTGTAGAATATCTCCAACCAAAAGATTTATAGTATCAACAGGAGGTAGTTGTGTGCACCTACCGAAGAGCAACAGTCCCTGGGCGGTAACGGTGAGGCTTCTTCACTCCTCCAGTTGTGGGTGCAGACTTGCGGGCTGCCTGTCAAAGCAAAACCACAATGTTTATCAATCATCAGTTCTGTAAAGCATGATTCTGTAGGCACACCACAGAAACATACATTACAAAGAACACCTAACAAACCTTTGTAGCGAGTTGCTTCCTAGGAGCCTTTCCTCCAGTGGACTTGCGAGCAGTCTGCTTGGTACGCGCCATCTAGCAAATAATGCCCTACACAAAAGACTGAATTATAAAATAACCACAAACTGAAATGAGCATATACAATGAAGCTCTGGCTACAGATCATGCTCAAAGTCTACAAATCTTCCCAAAAGAGATACAAGCACACAGTCCACAAGTCTCAGGTTAGTTCACACCCAGTATTATATGTCACCTTGTTACCTAAAAAGTATCAAGACATTAATGTTCTTTTTTCATTTTGCAATTACAGAACATCACCTATGACTAAGTCAAAGCAAAAGAAAAGGTGATAAATACTCCCTCTATTCCGAATTACAAGCCGTTTTAGGCTTTTCTACATATACATTGATTTTAGTATGTATCTAGACCAGGGCCTATTTGGATCCACCTAAACTTTAAATAAATTTAGCTGCTATGGATCCAAATGGTCTAGCTAAAAGACAGCTAAAGTTTAGCTGAGTCTATTAGCTAGAGGATCCAAACACCCCAGCTAAAGTTTAGCTGAGAAAACTTTTACTTTGCTAAAATTTAGCTTTGAAATTTTAGCTAGCTAAACTTGTAGTTGGGTGGATCCAAACAGGGCCTAGTGTATATGTTAGCAAAAGCTATGTATATAGAAAAGCCAAAACGACTTATATTTTGAACAGAGGGAGTAGAAAAATGATATGTACTCCACAATAACATGAAAATAAGAGGCCATATGCAAAAAGTAATTCCAGTTACTCCACAATAATAAGAAAAGAAAAGGTAATAGAAGCCAATAGAAGGGAAGTTTTCTGTCTCCATTAACAGGTTGCATCTTTGCATAAGCATAAGCTACTAGTTTACCTAACTGTTTGATGTATACAAATGTTACAGGTTGGATGAGTTCGTAAATAAAGCTAAACAATTAAGCATGGTTGCAGGTTTCAAATAAAAAGGGAAGTCCAACAAGTTCACCATATCTAACGAATTCTACGATCATCACTAATACTATTTCTCCTCACAACCTTACCCCTGCATCAGGGTTAGCTGGCTACAGAAACTAGTTCATAAACAGATCTTGTTTGGTTTATTCAGGCTTTTACAGACAAAAACATGAAAGAAATGGACATCTTATTTAGTTATATTGTTGTGTGCACAGTATTGATTTGCTCAATGTATGAACAGCAAAGGCACTGTCACATGAACTATCTTAATCAGCATCAGTAAAATATTTACCAAAAAGAAGGTGTGCGTATGCATAATGTGTTTTCCAAGAAAAGAAACTACAGGCAAAATCTTTTATGCTTCAACCAATGAGGCAACCAATGCATTGTTATCAACGACATAAAAACCTAAACACCTTACACCAAGCAACACAAGTTCCATTCAAATACTTGAGTGTTTGAAATTGCATATTGCATACCACGAATGTGCCTAGACAAGAATCCCAGTTTCATCATTTAGCAACATTGCAAAGGTAGTTTCCAGAGAATGAACAAATCTGATGTTTCAGATAAAGCTAACTTGCAAGAGAGGATCAATAGTCTATTCCTATTCAGCTATCCTGAGTACAGAAGTAGCACAATCCGTCTTAAATAAATACTGCATGCACGAATTTTGAAGCCATCCAAAATTTAGCATAATAATAAAACAACAGGGTGGCCCTGTCTCAATTGCTCACAGAACACGCCCTCAGATCAAAGCAAATGCAGAACACCATCCACTCGGCTTCATTTATTATAGTCATTGGTGAGGAGAATAATACCCGCAATTTCAACACACAGACGCAAACCTAGCATCCACAGACAGAATGGTTCGGCCCAGATGCAACGAACTACAGAATCCCGAACCTAATCACCAGGAATAACGGCCGCTCTCCAAAAATGCATATTCGAATCTAAGCCTCGATTTGATATGTGAAACATCAGATTAAAGGGCCGACAACACGTCAGAGGTAATACTAGGACGGCAAATCCCAAAAAATAGCGAGTACACGCAAAGGCACGACCAAACAGACACGAAAACGGGTGGAGGATGCCCCCCGTGAATCATCATCGACCGCATCAGGCGATTCGAACGAAACCCTAACCTCCAACAAGCGCGCGCGGCTAACCAACGTCACCCGAAAGCCGAAACTACAGTTTGCTGCAGACAAGGGAAGGGGAGGGGCGGCGGGACGGCGACTCACCTCTCGACTCGACTCGCGGTTAGCCGGATTTCCTTCCCCGAATCCGGAGCGACACGACGACGGCAAGGAAAGGAGAGGAGGATTCCTCACCTTTTTCGCGCAAGCAAATGGGCAGAGCCGCTGACCGTGGAACGGATCATTTATAGTAGCGACGAGTGGGAGGGTACTGCTGGCGCGAGAGGCGTGTGCGCTTCGGCCGGCCAGGGCCAGGTGGATGTGGATCGGACGGCGCGGAGCGCGCCGGCCCGGATCGAGGCGGTTGTGCCCTGCGCCGTGATGGGCTGTTTCGCGGAGGGCGCGTATCGTTGGCTGGGCTGTGCTCGGCATGGATTGAGCCCGTGGACCCCGGCGTAACTTCTCGGCTACGCGTTTCCCTTGTACTGCCTCGCTCGGTCGCTCCAAAGTCCAAATCCAAAGTGTAAAAACGTGCTCCCTCAAATTATAACTCGATTGACTTTTGTTATGTTAAGTTTTATTACTTATTTTATTTAAAAAATTTATATAAATATAGTCAGATTTAAGTCATTCTCGAAGAACTTTTATTAACAGAGCAAACCACAATAAATAAGTGATATTTTACATAAAGTTTTTAATAAGACAAGTTGTCAAACTTAAAGTCAAAAATGTCAAATGAAATATTAATTTGAAGTGGAGGGAGTCAAGATCAAGTATGATAGATAACTAAGCAACTCTAACGATGGCTACTGAAACATGGTCTCTAATTAGCAGTTGAAGATTTCTTCTACTATTTAAAAGCCTTGTTTATTAGGTGAACCCTTTAATTGGGAGCCTACTCTTTTGGACCTACTTGTCAGTCATGTTACATTCGCTAGGAAGAGAGACGAGGTGATCAACAGTAGGAGGGCTTCAATGGTAGGAGCAGGCTTGGCCTCGATGGTGGCACTGTGGGCGATTCACCGCGTCGGAGTGACAAAGAATCAGCCCACAGAGAGTATTCGATTTTTGCTCGGATCGAGGGAGTGCTATACCCTCGCGTAGGTGCTCCAACGAAAACTAGTGGAGAGTGCTATCTCTCCAATACCGGAAAGCATCGCCTTGTTCCTCTCATCTCTCTACTTTCATATTCAGGGTTCAGGTTCCTGCCTCCTCTAGACATATGCAAACTCTTTTGGGGTCCTTCATAACGAGCAAGCTAGCGCTCCTTGGATAGTAGGTCGTAGGTTGTCGCGGGCAAAGATAATATTTCTTGCGTATGCAAACTTTGAACGGTGTTTAATTGCATATGCAGTATAAAATATTTGGTCATATCCAATTCCAACTTTAGATTGCAAAGCAATGATCGACCTGGTTGTCCTATCAATTTGTATCATGCTATCTACAACGAACGGGAGACGATGCTCCGCAAAATAATTTCTTGCGTCAAATTTAGGGTGCAGCATAATAATCAAATGATTGTGTTGGACTGTTGGTTGCTGGTGATAGCTGGCACTGAGTCAGTGAGCCTAGTTTTTTTTTTTTTTTTTTTTTTATGAATAGTCAGTGAGCCTAGTTATGTGTTCTCTCAAAATCTAGCTAGCTCAGTTAGAGCAAGACTGCAGTTATTTAGCATAGACAAAAGCTCATAATGTAGGCAAGACTGCAGCTATTCAAGATTTGTTGGATTGAAGATTCTACCTTATTGTCCTTGCTTCATTAGAAGTACTTGCCCTCAAGCTAAGTTCCTGAATAACCAGGTTTAACCTTCTATATATTTAATCAAGTACACACAACTTACTACCTAAATTTGTATGGATTTTAAAATCCATAGCAACGCATGGGCAAGAATCTTAATATGTTTGTCTAGAAACGTGTTTTCACCGGTAAGCGTGGGCAAAAATTCATGATTCCGTGCAATGCACAAGCATATATCCTAGTGTGATATTAATTTGTCATGTGATAAAAATTATGTTTATATGGATTGTCAGTTGAAATACTGTCAAATTTTTCTAAAAATTCTAAATACAAATTGTCAACTTGCTGATATGAAAATAGGGGTCCTTTTGTCCAAAATTTAACACCATCAAAGGGACTCAACTGATTAAGGGTAAAGTCTTCCTTCATTTTGAAATTGTAGAGATAAAAGCACAAAGTTAAAAAAAAAATAAGGACAAAATCACCATTACAGTCAACAGAAGGGTAGAAACGCTTAAGCCCCTATATAAAAAGTAAGAGAAGTATGGACAAATTTGAATGTTGCCGCGTAGAATCTTCCTTTTAGGACACATGAATCCTACATTCAGACAGAAAGCAAGATGCCAATATTGTGACACCATCCATGTCAGTATGAAGGTTTCATACTTTCATTCAATTTCGGAAATTGAGAAATTTATTTAAATTGAAAAGTACATTTTTACTATTCCAATGATTTAACTTTATATTCAAGTTTCGAATGCGAAGTATTTGAAATAAGAAGTTTCAAACATAATTTTTTTTTTTATTCACATGCTCAATGACACATTGTAAAAATCTAGGTAGCAGCCGGTCAACCTCTAAAGTTCCTCCAGTCTCGAATATAAGTCCATTTGAACTTTGCCCAAGAACAAAGATGAGTACAATGAATATATTTCCCATCAATCATTTGCTAGTCAGAGATGGTGGGTAACTGTATTACATTGATTAGTGTGCATTTAGGTAGGGGCAGACATACAAGAACGAAGAAAAAATGCATTGGAGTTGTCATGGGCTTATATTTGGTGTTTCGAGAGAAGGCTAGATTGATCTATGTTTAGGACTGGATGGAGTAGGTTGCTATTAAACAATAAGCTGACTCAAGGAAAAATCTCGAGCAGAACCTTTTATAACCCCAATAAGCATTTGAAGCTTTACATCAATATATATATATAGGGAAAATAGGAACTGTACTCAACAAAGACAGAATGGGATAGGAACTGTACGCAATAAAGACAGAATGGGGCAAACACATGCTAAACCAACGAATTAGCAGTGTCTTTCGTAAGTGATGTATCATCTTGCAAAAGACAACTTTCTAAATTTGCTTCTTTTTTTTTTTTTTTTTTTTTTTTTTGTAAATTACACAGTACAGACATAGATGCTCACAATATAGGCATTCACCCCTATAAACCTATGTTTGCACCTCCGTAAGTCTGCACCGCACCGACAGATCTTGAGATCGATGTGTTTTAACCTTATTAGATAAAACATATCAAGGATTGCATCATCATACAGAGATCACTTGCCTCAAAATATACCATTTAAGAAACCCCTACACAGTGATTGAATAGTTACGTATCCAGTTTTCATGTTGGAGAAAAGTTAATGTTGGAATAGAGAAACGAAAAACAGGGGCAGAAGTTACCAGAATCCAGAAGGTGTCTTTTCTTCTTCCCTGCATCAAATATAAGAAAAATCATTACAAAAACTTTTACATTGTTGAAAAGGTATCCCGAACCATCTTCGCAGAGAAATAGATGTGGATGCCATTGCCCACATGATAGGTTCTTTTTCTCAATGCACTACTGCAAATTTACGTGAAAGCAATTCCTTTATGAAGGGCTATTTCCGTGAGATAATATTCAACTGACCGGGCCCCTGATCCCTAAGTTGTATGATAGCACTACATGAAACATTATTTTGAGTATACATATAGGCATATAGCAGTGTTCTTATTATGAAAAACAGATGGGCTTCAATAAGATAAAACTCACTAAACAGAGAAAGGTCCCTAACATTACACAAAAGTGTATGTGTAGATCTGCCGCAATTGAACCATATACAAACATAATGTGGACAACTTGTTACGTTGATACAAAGGGAAATTGCATGTGTGTAGTCTGATAGGTAAGTGTTAGACAAGCTATTAGTGGACTACTGGACTGTTTACGTTGATCCGCGAACAGGCCGAGCGAGAAACGGGGATGGATGGGCGGACAACCACCACGCATGAACGGAGGAGTCCATGTGGACACACGACAGAGAGACAAGCATGATCTAGCGTCCTTGTGTGTGAAAGCAGCGGGGCTGACCGAACGCAATCGATGATGCATTGACGGGCCAGAGGAATAGATGGCACAGCGACAGGCCACACAAACGGACGGTGCAGCGACGAGTCACAGTGACCAAGAACGACACGACAGCGGATCGCACCAAAAAACCAGAGGATGAATCTTGAAAGGGGAAAATTGGATCTTGGGTGAATTAGATTAGTCTAATCTTATCGCTAATCCATGGCTTTGGTACTGCACGGATTAGCAATAAGATTAGACTAATCTAATTCACCCAAGATCAAGTAGCGCCTTCCACTGCATGATAAGGCCGCACTGGTCGCCATGGACTAGCTCGAGCAGACGTCAGCACGGTAGCTTGTCTTCTTTGGGAAGGGCAGCCTCCTCTACTTCCTGGCGAGGCAGCTATCGCACAGCTCGTTGATGTGCTCAACCGATGGCGAGTCACACACCATGTAATGGCGAGCCATGAAGATCATCAAAGCTCAGGTGCCCAAACCGGGCGTGCCAACGTCACACCTTGTCCTCCTCCGCGCTGCAAGGCACAGGGCTGCACCATGCGTAGATCAAGAAGGTATAGGCGATTCTTGGCCCAATTCATCTTAGCAAGAAGAAGTTGCTTACGGTCACGGATGTGCAAGATGTCGTGCTTGATCAGCACTTCGCATCCATGCTCGTCAAGCTAGCTGATGCTAACAGATGAAGTCGCAGGATGAGGCAAAACAGAGGGTGTCACTATGGAGGGCCCTCGACTGTTCCCTGATCCTAGCAGACCAGCACCGCACCATCGGGGTCACGAGGGCGAAAAAGACAGGCCCTCCGAATTGTCGACCACAGAAAGCAAGAGTGCTACTGAACTTCCAATAGTTGGCTGAAACCCTAGCCCATCGCAGGAGAGAGGCTCAGAGGCATAGCACGGGCATGGCCACATCGGAAGGAGCAGGGGTTGACGTGGTGCCAGCCAGTTTCCCATTGCCCCATGGCTTGAAATTCAATAGCTCATACATTAGCAGCAATTGGCGAAAATTGTAAGAACCTGTTTTCTAGTAGGACCATTTACCTGAATATGTTGTTCTAGTGTCCAGTGAGTTGGCTGGACAAAGTGGTTAAATCGATATTTGACTTGAAAAAAAAATGTAAGGAAGATAACGATGTGTAGATGAGAGTATTCCTAACATTTAAGTACTGCTTGTGACTCATAAGCCCCCACACCCAACAATATTGATGATGTAAAAATAACAATACCAATAACAATAACAATAATGATAATGTGTTCTCAGTCTTACTTTTTCCGTCCTCTGAAAGCACTGGTAATATCATCAGGAGTTGGCTTGTTCGTGAATTCAGCTATAAGAATATACTTCTCTTGCCCATTGACCTCATCAACCCTTCGATAAATCTCATATTTATTTGGATAAGACATCCTGAAATAATAAGCTAATCTAAATAGTACTGGTTGATACAAAACAGAAGCAGTAATAAGACAGTATGCTATTTGGAAGAACAGAAGTTGGTTATATAAACCTTAAAGCTCCCATAATAGGATAGAATGAACCAGCATAATAGAGAAGCCTGAATGAATAGCACGTCTCGAATGATGCAGCATACTTCAGCCTAATATCCCTTCCCATTGTCTGATAATCACAAATTAAGAAGCCAACTCAAGTCAATACTGTCAGCTAAGGTAAAATTAACGTTAAGTTAAAAAATTAACTTACTTGCATTACACCACTTGATGCAGGCATATCCTGGAAATGCAAATTTGGGAACTTCATTAGCACCCAGTAATGATGTAGTATTATTTTTCTATAAATTTGAAAGGCAAAGCATTTATGTATAATCCAGAAATATAGGACTTCAAACCACTAAGATTGGAAACTGAGAAAATGCATACATTACTCCCTTCTCTTTTTTTTTTTTTTTTTTTTTTTTTTTTTTTTTTTTTTTTTGTAAGGCATAGTTTGATCTGGTACAGCCTCCAGCATCACATTTTTCCCTTAATGGAATGACACCGAATTCTCATGTGACCACTACTATGACAAATTCGTATCAAATTTCTATTGTATAATCTACAAATTCATAGTGTTAGTCAGAGATATTTGTCTGAATCTTGGGTTCTGTGCGCTCACAGAAGGAAAAGGAGCATAGAAGAAAGAGACGATGATTTTTTATATACATTCAAGTTAAGATGATTAGGAACTCCAAGATGAGTATCCTTGAAAGATAAACAGAATTTTAGCTCAGCTTCATCAGATGAATGTATCTTTTTTTTTTTTTTTTTTTTTTTTTGAAAAACCTGGCAGGAGCTCTGCCTTTCAATTAAGGAGAGAAATAGAGTTTATGTACATAGCTGGCCTATAGGCCTCTAATGCCCACAGAAGGCACACAACAACCAGATCACTCCCCCTCTCCAGCAGTGTGGGAAAAAATCTAATTAGCTAGGCGGGCGGGTAAAGACCCTAGAACGCAGATCAATATCCTCTTTGATTTTGGAGGCCACCTGCCGAGCATCCAATGCCACATTCATACTACACTATTGTTCATTGTCAAATAATCCAACCTGTCTTAACAATGAGGCTCTCTCAGGATAAGCTTAAATTTTCAAGACTACTGCCTCCAATATCCAACCAAACAGGCGCACTTGTGCAGTTAAGATTTCTTCAGACTAAGCACGGTAGCAATGATTAGAGGGACGCCAATACAGCGAAAAATCAAATAAGTTCATTTGGACCGAACCTTTAGGCGAGGATTTACAAGAATCACAGGTCTGTCACCAGCAGCATCAGTCATAGCTCTAAGATCCTGCAAATTTTTTAAAATGACAATGAAGATCGAGGAGGTGAATATTATACAAGTATTTAAAATAGGAGTAGAACAGAAGATATAGACGTACATCAATTATGCAGTTTCCAACAGCATTTTGCGGAGCAATGAGGACAAACATATCATCTTCTTTGTCAACCTCACTAGCACCTATAGTTTCACTAAAAACATTATGGTATTGAAAAAATCAGGATTCCCAAACAGACAAAAGATGCGATGAAGAGAACAAGAAATGTGTATATCCTATGATATCTTTTGAGCAATAATTTAGTACATAGAAGAATCAACTGTACAAAAAAGTCAATTATGAGCAAGTATTAAAAAAAAGGTTTTTATGACACCTGTCAACTTCCGTGTGGAAGGCGACCTAGTTACACAAGCATGATGATTCAATCTAAAGTTAAGATACTTCACTTCATTTGATAATTGATACTATCTGAAGTGTAGAATAAGTTGGCAACAGACCTACTGCCCCAATATTAATGAAGGTGCCCTTTGCCCCATAGTCACCCCAGTCCATGAATTCCAAAATTTTTCTGGTTCCTGCCAGTTGAAGTGGGATGCCAGCAAATGCACCTTGCCCCATGGAGCCTTGAACACAGACCTGGTATCAAGTGAGCACTCACATAATTTTGTTACTACGGGAGGAGAAAGGAGGGGGCGGCTGAGCAATAGTATTTGCATCTGTTGCAAGGATAATCACCTTGACACGTTTTCCATCGTCTGCAAAGGATAGAGAAAGTTCCCTTAGAGCATGGCTTATAATTTCGCCCGCTGCCGGCTGTATGCCATTGCCACGTCAAAGAAAGCTGCTAGTACAGTTAACTGATACAATGGTTAATTGGTAGCCGGCTGTTAGGTTGGTTGAAATACAGAGCATATAGCATTTAATGTCTGCGTGTGTACATGATCTAGTGTGGTCCAGTACTTTGTGCTCCTTTGATCAAAAAAGCATAATCACAGCAACATAGCTGGAGCTAGGAGCGCAGAGTTGGCGCAGAGGATCAGAAAAGAGGAAGCAAGCGCAGAGTTATCGCTCGCTCGGGCTGGGAGCCGGCGTTTGTTTCTCGTAACATGTGATTTCAACAATCTATTCTCTCTCTTCTCTTCTCCACCTAGGATTTTGATGACATGGACTATATTGCAGCCTGCTGACTAAGCCTTATAATACTTGCTCTTACAAGTTCCATGAGGGTTCCTATGCGATAAACATCCTGCCAATAAAAAGAATCTGGTTGCAGTTAAAAGTAGCAGTGTTTTCTGACAAACATTACAAAATATATATGTATAACCATGTGTTTCTGACAGACATTACATATATGTATATATAACCATGTGTACTCTTACCATTTCAGGGTTAAGCTCAGGAATATTTATATCTATCTGCATTGGGCAGTGAGGACAGAGATCAGCATATATCAGTTTATTTCTAAAAAAAATATAGGTAGCCAAACAGGACATAAGAATTAGATTGTTCAGTTACATGAAAATCACATGAAGCTCTATGCAACAGAAACAGAATAAATAACACAAGGTGCATTATGTCCTACTGTGATTCTAAATCTTTCAAACAATTAAAATAAATGGAAAAGATAAGTAGCAACCTGCAACCGAGTCTTTTTATCTTCAATAGCAAGTTTTGTAGCTTTTACCACATCGTTGTAGAAGTATTCCCTAATTTCCCTAGAATGTGGAATGTTATTCAACCTTGTTGGAATTCCACGCCACTCCTGGTTCACAGCCGTAAAGTGCATATGAACCATACAGATCCAAATCTTTGTAGTTCACGTTAAAATTTTTTTCACATAAAGTATTATCTTGTGCATACATTTTTTGAACTAGTATCCGCAGAATCTGGTCGTTTTCCTATAACAAAAAAAAAAAGGTTTGATCACTTCCTACGAATAATAGGAGCGGTTGTTAATGTAACTGTTACAAAAATGAAGACAATGAGAGCTGAAAAATACAACATTTGATTAGTAAAATGTATCAAAAATCCTGTGATTTAAGGGTTCAAAAAGGAATGGAAACTTGCAATACCATGAAATTTGGCATGCAACTCTTCATGTTGTGAGAGATGCTGGAGTTCACATGAACAAGTCCACTAGTGGAGCTGGAGGTGTTTGGGTAAAAAATTTAGATTTGATGTGAATTTGGTGGATCTGGAGCTAGTGGAGCTGTCCCAAACAAGCCCTATATATAGCATTGGATATTATACTATTATAATTCCATAACTATTGTGTAGCACGTGACCGTTACTACTACCAATGATAATAGTTTTCTTGCCATGAAAAAAAAAATCATAGCAGCGAACTGAAAAGGTGGACTTAGCTGATGTTATTATCACCATTTGCCAAGAAAAAAAAAAAATCTTAGTATCAATAACGACATAAGCGATTAGTAGAGGACTTGGTGCTCTCACCATTTGTTTTGGTCGACTTGTTCGCTGAAGTGTTCTCACAGATCTTCTGTAACAGGGATTGTGAGAGGCGGAGGGTGGAGAAGCCGTGGCCGCGGTGGGTTCCGAGCGCGGCTAGAGGGGGCGAGGCCGTTGCCGGGGAGGAGACCGCCATGGGGATGGAAGGAGCGGAAAAACAGAGGCGTAGGAGGATTTTGGGCGATCAGGTTCAGGTCCCGTCGCGCGCGTGTGGACGTAGCGGCAAGCGGTACCCACCAGACAATAATAATCCAGGTGATCCACACACGGCCTAGTAGGTGGCGTTTGGATAGCTGGAAATGAGGTGACGTGGCGTTTGGTTGTGGGAAATGGAGGCTAGGATAGGGAAAACAGGGGTGGGATAGAATGTATATATACTTTGTTGGGATAGAGGGGAAAGGAAATAAATCTGGATTGGGAAAGAAAAAAGATTCATCCATCTACTTACGTATATCCCAGCGATTTCATCCCAACCAGATATATAGGTGGGTTATCATCGGGAAGAAACCGAAATGTGGCGCCGGCGGACGCGGAGCTCACCTGCGCGTCGGAGAACGGAGCCACCGAAGCTCGTCAAGCACAGCTGCAGGTCGCCAAGAGGACAAGCCTCCCCGCCAACACAGGAGCGGCGCGGCGCTCGTCTGGAGGCGCCAAAGTACGGCCCGTCGGAGAAGAAGATGGGAAAGTTGGCGAAGGAGCAGGGGCCGGGGAGCGGCGCGGCGCTCGACTGCATGAGGACTGCTGCTTCTTCGAGCCGTCGATTTGGAAGGATGAGAAGAAAAGTTACTGTATGGGGCCGTCGATTTGGGCGGAGAAAAAAAAGACCCTATCCAAAAGCCCCTACGCGTCCCCACCGATACCACATTTATTTTTATATTTCTCTCGACCCTATCCAAACGAGCCCCGAGGGAATGGGAAATGAGGGAAGGAAGATATCCTGTCTGTTTGGATTATTATTGGATTCGAAAGGTAGGGATAAGAAAATAAGGTGGTTTTTTTTCCAAACCTCCAAGCTAACGGAGGGGGTTATGCTGCAAAAATTAGAAGGCTCGACGACGAAATGTCCCTCTTTTTTTTTTTTTTAATCACTTTTTAAATAAACTTTAAAAATATTTTCCTTTTTATTTTTAATTAACCTCTTTGACGCGTCGTGGCGTGTGGTGCGGTAAAACTGGGCTGCAGCACCATGCATGGGGGTGCAACAGGCTATGCCAGTGTGTTATCGCCAGATGCGGGGGGTGACATGGAGCTAACATGATGAACCCTTGCCGCGTCACCATGCATGGCGCTTATAACTAATAAATTCTATAAATTTTAGTGATTTATCATTTGTAGGAGGGCATGTCAAATTATAGCTGAAATGCGCAAACCGGAAAGCGTAAACGCTAAATTTGTACGAGGATTTGAAGGACTACCTATATAGCAAATCTAGGCCAACCTCCGATGTAGCGTAGTGTCGAGATGGCGGACTTGAGGGGGTGAATAATCCTTTCTAAAACTTAATCACATCGGCTAATCGAAACAAACTCGATCTAGCTAAGACTACACTGCTCTATCTAAAACCTCAAGCACCTTAAAAGGAGATCCTAGTTGAGCCACTAAGATGCTAGTCTAGGTAGAGCTCACCTATACAATTTTAATTTATATAGGTTTGTGGCTTAGTTTGTTTCCCTAGGAAAATATTTTACTATATCACATCAAATATTTAAACACATACATAAAGTAGTAAATGTAGACTAAAAAATAACTAATCATACAGATTACGACTATTTTACGATTTAAGTCTAATTAGTCTACAATTTGACAATGTGATGCTACAATAAACATATGTTAATGATAAATTAATTAGGCTTAAAAAAATTCATCTCGCGGTTTTTCTTGACGAGTTCTATAATTTATTTTTTTATTAGTATCCGAACTCCACATGCGACATCCCATATAACATGTGAAGTGACATAGAAAATTTTTTACCACTGCATCCACATTCCTGCACAAAACTTAAAATCATTAACTGTATATAATATGCTATCTTTTTTATATCAATATTCCTCTGTAATATTATATTTGATATTTTAGCTACTAAATAAACTTAAATAAAAAAACTTTTAACTATAAAGTTTAAAATCTTGTCAAGAACTACAATTTTGCTATAAAATATATCTCCATCGAAGATAGTTCAAAAAATTCAAAAAAAAAGGTTTTGAAACATGTGAACTCAAACACATATTTGAGACTTTAGAATACTTTAAATCAAAATCTTGTCAAAGCTTAAAAACTTTGACTCTCCAAAATCCTTAGGATGACTTATAATTTAGGATGGAGGTAGAATAACTTTGTTGTTGAAAAGTTTTTAATTCAAAGATGCTTAGAGTCCCAAATGTGTGTTAGTTATAGATTTTGAAATTTAAATATTGGATTTTCTAAAAGATCTCAAATGTTCACATAGTTAATACCAAAGTTCTAGTAGTCGATCGACCTGAGCTACGTCTTGATATTTTTTAACCAAATTTTTCGAATGAGATAATAATATTTATAGTACCAACTAAATATCATAAGATTCTTTATTAGTTAAATTTTTATAGTATACCTATTTGATATCATAAATCTTTATGTTTCTCTCTATAATTTAGATTAAACCTAAAAGTTTGACTCTCCAAGATTCTTGAATGACCTATAATTTAGAATGGAGAAAGTAGATTCTTTTGAATACTATAACTTTTGTATAGAAAGTGTCAACATTCGAGATCATGTAAATCTCGTCGAGAGCTACGATTTTGATATAAAGTTTGTTTGTATCGGATTTTATATAAAAAAGTTATGAATTATTTTTTATTTGCAACCACTAACTGTGACGCCACGGTTAATTGATTTACCTTGGCGGTTATTATTAACCACCACGGTAAATAAACAATATCCGCCACTGTAAATCTAAGCATTCTGCCACTATAGTTTGAATATTCTTTTGACTTTTTATGTTTCGCAAAATATATTGATTTTTATTAAATGTGTAATTAGACGTATAACGCTATAAAATTCTACATCAACGTGCCGGGTATCAATGTCCTAGACTCTCGGTCGCAGGGCGCGTGTGTGACTTGGGTGCGTCTTCGAGGAAACCGGTGCGGAGTGGTAGCATAACAGCATGACGGTACGCTGGGGCTGCCATGTCATGGAAGAACATTTTCTCCGTGCGCCTCCAAGCGCCGGCGGCGGCGAGGCGAGAGCGCACGCACGACGGCACAAGGCAAAGGCACAACTACAGCTAGCTTAGTCAGTGTCATCATCACACTGGTGAGATCAGGAGAGAGCATAGTCGATCGGCGACTCGTCGGCACAATGGGCATCTTCTTTTGAAGGAGAATGATATGTGATGCGATGCGATAATTGATTTAGGGGAAGGAAATTTCTCTCCTAGTCGCGGTAGTGTCGTAGTGGACTGGAGTTTGGTTTATATATCCGTGCGAATCGTATCGAGCTTGCTTATTTTAGTCACCAGCATCTTCTCTCTTTTTTTTTTATTCTTGCCTGAATGGTTGTGAATACCTTTAATGAATACTCCCATATATACACACACATGTCCGCATTAAGCATTATCCAATTCCATCGCTCGCCAGTGATATATGCCCATCATCCCGCGCATGGGTCCGAGCACGTACTTATCCGCAGTATGATTCCGTGAATGATTGACTTTATCCCATTGCACGGTCTGGTGATCACTTGCATTGCATCGCCATGAGAGGAATAGTGCTAAAGCAAATTCAAGAAGATGCGCTGGTCTTATAGTGTATAGATTTTTATTTTATAGATACATATATGATAAAAAATTGAGTATGATCACTATTTTTCTAATTTTTTATGGATACCGCTACGATTTTGTTTGAATGCACATAATACACATCAATTTATATGGTTTCTCAATTCCTCTCAAACCATATAAATTATACTGCATTTATGTACAGCCAAATACTACCTTTATCCCAAATTATAAGATGTTTGACTTTTTTGACATAAAGTTTGACCACTCGTCTTATTTAAAAAATTTTATAAAATATCATTTCTTTTCTCGTGACTTGCTTTACTAATGTTGTCGGTGTTTCATAAAAGCACCAACTAGTAAATTTATAGATACGCGTTTATACCCGGATGGTTCGCTAAGAGAACACAGGGGAGTATACTGGATCGGGCGAGAGGCCCTACGTCTAGTTCGAATGGGTTGTGTTACTTAGCGGCGGTTCATAGTAGGGGGTACAAACGGTTCGAGAGAGGAAGGGGCTCCCAAGTCTCTGATTGAGCGTGGTGCCAATATCGTGGCGTGGGTGTGTGTGTGTGTTCAAGTGAGTTGTGTTGTGTCCGTTCTTCGATGTCTTAGCTCATGGTCTGCCCTCCCTTTTATAGATGAAAGGGGGCAACTTTACAAGTGCTCCTCGAGGGAGGAATGAGCGTGCCGTGCAAAGAAAAAAAAAAAAAAAAGAAAAAAGAACGGTGGTGGAGTGGCTCGTCTGCCTCCCTGGGGTCGGGGCGTCCTTCCTCCTTGTGTTGTTTATGTCGACTCGAGACGATGGCCGGTGTTGTCGCGTCGCCGGAGCGCCTGCCCATGCCCTCATAGTAGACGGAGAGGTTGAACAGTTGATTAGAACCCTTATTGTATTGGTTTAAATTTAATGGCGTCGTACAGCACGGGTGTGGGTCGTGACAGACAGGTCGTCCGGACTGTCAGGCGACAGGCCATCAGGGCAATTAGACGGCGAGCCACGCCCTGTTTTTGGTTAGCAGTGCGGTCAAACACCGTTTCACGCCCTGTTCCGTGGAGCGCGCGGTCCGTCGGGGCGCGGTTGTCGCCCTAGCGATGGCGGAGGCGCACAGGGGGGTGGACCTCACGGACATCGACGGCTTTCCCGCCGGCGAGGCCCTGGAGGACTACGCCTTCCTCCTCCCCGGCTATGAGGGGACGGCGGAGGCCGCGCTGGAACTCTCCGCGGTGGACCAGATCCTGGCCGGGGAGCTGTAGACTCAGGGCGGCGACCTGTCTTTCTCCTTTCCTGCAAGAACCATGTAATGTAGGGAGGAGGAAGATAAATAAAAGCTTTCCGTTAAATTTGCAATCTCTTTGCGTGTTTGCACCTGTCTTATTTTACGTGGCGATTAGACAAAAGAAATTGCAAAAAAATGGAATCGTTCGCAGAGAAGTACGTAGGGCGAATCATTCGTGAGAGCGACCCCCCGTACACCGGGGTCGTGCGAGTTCGTTCGTTTCGGGGTTGGGGTCGTTTATGCACCCCCCCGGGGCTCGGGACGCGAGTCGGACTTATTTGCCCTTGGAGGTTTTAGGTTTAGTTGTTTCGGACATTTCTGCCCTCGAGCCCCTAGTGCCCTCATGGATGCGAGGGTCCTGGGTCTGGGTTCGAGTCTTCTCCCCACGCAACCCTTTAGTGGGGTCGGAGGAGGTGGACAACGCCGCGCCTTCCCTCGATTGGGCCGAAGCATGGTGTCCGGTGAGTTACTAGCGGGTAGTTCGAGTGAGGCCTAGGTTCCCGGCCTTTACGGCGCGCGGCGTGACCAGTCTCATAAATCCAGGTAGTTGATTCGTACTTTCCCGAATCATCCGTGGATTCATGGGCTCGATGCCTTTTTGCAAAAATTTTTGAATCAAAGATCAACCTTGGACTCGAACACGGTCCGAGAAAGCCCTAATCACTACGCGTGCTCGAAAATTAGGCCGCTAGCGGGCTTCTTTCTCGGGGCGTCCTTTACTCTGGCGGCCCGGGGCGGCTGCGATTCCTTCTGGGCAAGCCTGCGAACCCCCGATCCTTTTTCTTTCGGACGTTGTAATTGATGATTATACCGATTTGGTTACATAAATAAAGTTCAGACCCATGATACAGACTTAAAATAGGAATTTAACTTTACAGAAGGCGAGTAAATCGAGGTAATTGTAACGTGCGCGAGATTTTAGCTAGAGGATTGGGTTCGTCGGGCTACCGATCGTGCCGGGATTACGGCCAGGTGAGTTCGTAGCCGCTGCCGTCGTCGTCGATGTCGTAGTCGCTGAGGAGGTAGTCGCAGACGCCGAGGAAGTGATGCAGTGCCTTTGGATCTCGGAGCTCACTGTCGTCCGTCGCGAAGTCGTCCGCTGTCGTTGGGACGGTCGCCGCTGCTCCTTCTTGCGCCAGGATCGATGGTCGTCGTCGAGTCGTCGAGTACGGGCGCGTCGGGAGTTGTCCGTGCGTCATGGGTGGGAAGGTGTCGGGGCTCTTCTCCGGGCGGCGGTCGTTGGCGTCGGGTGCCCCGGTTTCTGCGGCAGGTCCTCCTCCTGCGCCGTGGGATGGGGTGAACTGACCTGAGATGGCTGAGGTCGCCGTGCTTGGGGGGTTCGCCGGCACGGAAGCGCAAACCGGCGAACGACGCCGATACGGCGTTGATGTTAGTGCCGGGGAGCAAGAGGACCATGTCGTGTCCTACCCCCATGTGGACAAAATCTAGGTTTTCAAATCGAATGTGGGTGCCTAAAGGGAGTTGTTGGTTGTCGGGATTGGCCATCCGGAGCCTGGGTTTAGAAACGATAAGCGCAAGGCCCCTATCTGGCGCGCCAACTGTCGGTGTTTCGTAAAAGCACCAACTAGTAAATTTATAGATGCGCGTTTATGTCTGGATGATTCGCTAAGAGAACACAGGAGAGTATACTGGTTCGGGCGAGAGGCCCTATGTTCAGTTCGAATGGGTTGTGTTACTTAGCGGCGGTTCGTAGTAGGGGATAGAAACGGTTCGAGAGATGGAGGGGCTCCCAAGTCTCTGATTGAGCGTGGTGCCAATATCGTGGCGTGGGTGGCGTGTGTGTTTGAGTGAGTTGTGCTGTGTTTGTTCTTCGATGTCTTAGTTCGTGGTATGCTCTCCTTTTTATAGATGAAGGAAGAGACAGCCTTACAAGTGCTCCTCGAGGGAGGAATAGGTATGCCGTGCAAAGAAAGAAAAGAAAAAAGAAAAAAAAGGAAAAGGGTGTCCTTCCTCCTTGTGTTGTTTATGTACTCGAGACGATGGCGGTGTTGTCGCGTCGCCGGGCGCCTGTCCATGCCCTCACGGTGAGACGGAGAGGTTGTCCTTGATTAGAACCCTTATTGTATTGGTTTAGATTTATGTACAACACGGGTGTGGGTCGTGACGGACGGGGTCATCCGGACCGTCGGGCCATCGAGGCGATTAGACGGCGAGTCTGCTCTTGGTTAGCGATGCGGTCAAACGCCGTTCCATGCCCTCGGCACAAAGCCGTCCACGCCCGCGCCGACTCACAATGCGGAGAGGTTCCCGCCCATGCCCTATGCGGGAACCCTTGTTGTATTGGTTTAGTTTGAATGGTCGTGCAGGCTACAGGCGGTTGTCCGTGCGTGGGGACGCAAGCTTTGAGTTGCTTCGGACGGAGGCGCACGCAAAGGGTCGTCGGGCGAGCCGTGGCGCCACGGGTCACGACTCGAGGGCCCTCCCCTGTTTGGCCGGGGTCGTGGCGAGCAGCAAGGCGCCTCGGGGGTCGTGGTTCCGACCCTCCTCGTTTTGCGGTGCGGCTGCGGCTTTCGCTGCTGGCCTTCCGCCTCGGCCCGGTTTGGCTCTCTATCATGAGTAGGGCGCGGCCTGTGAGGCCCGGCCCTTCGGTGGGCCGGATATGGGCGCTAATGACAACTTGTTCGCTTTCTTTAGCGGGGGCTTAACAGGCGGTTGTTTGGCCCCCGACAAATGTAATTTATTCAAAAAATAACTTAAATTTAACTATTTTTGTGTAAATTTTTTTTTTTAAATAAAATGAATGATCAAAATTAAAATAAGAAAAATCAAATGCCTTATAATTTAGAATAAAAAAATATAATCTAAAATAAACATAGATCCACCCGTGGCCATGGGTGTCCTCATGCCGCTCTCATGGCCACGCGTGGTGCAGCTGTCATGTCTCTCTCGCGCGCGGGTGACCGGTTGTACGTGGTCACGATGCAGCGAGTAAAACAGAAGTTGTCATACTATCTTTTTTTTGGCACAGTCAGCTAGTGTTTCGCAGAATTCACTGTCACGCGTTTCTCGTGGGCACAATCATCTGACCTTGCCCACCCGTCCATGCCCCTGACCATATTTCACTGTCTAGCGCTGTCTGGCGTCCTGCGCATTATTGTACTCACTTGGTTCCTAAATAAGTTTTTTAGCCCAATTAGAGACGCAGACGTATATACGACACTTAGAGACAAACAACTTCAACATTAACTAAATTTATACAAAATATATTATATAAACATCATTAGGCTAATTACAATGTATATTTTCATATCAAATATATTTGACTATAAAATTTTACATATATTTTTATAAATCTAGTTAAAATTGATTGACTCCTTAAAATGTGTGAAAAAGACTTATTTGGAACCGGAATACTCCAAAAGCATTCTTACACTAAGATGTACCATGAGTTTAAAGACCGAAGATTTACCATGGAACGGTTCCATCCTACATTCATACGTCCTTCTTTGGAGAAAAAACGCCATTAGAGTAAGAACAATAATTTAAGCAGGTTATATAAAATTGTACACTAAGATTTACCATGAGTTTAAAGCTAGACTGAAGACTAGAAGAGAAAAAACAAACGGATCATAGATCTCTATAATCAGTTTGGGCAAATGCTTGTGAAGGCCAGCCCAACACGAGGGCAACAATTGTTAAACATCACAGAAAGGCGATATAGACCATGCACTAGATAGGAAGAAGCAACATACTACAAATATTTCAATCAATTGTATAAATAGATGACGTTTTATCTTTCAAGAAACAATTGCCGACAATTTTTATAAATAATAAGCACCATTGATTAGTATCATTGGAAAAATCTTTGACTCTAGTTTTTCAACAAATTTAATTGGAGATATAAATATTGCACGTATTTTCTACAAATTAAGTCAAACTTGTGGCACTGACATCAAAACCATCATCTATTTAGGGACGAAGGGAGTAGGATCTAAGAAATCAACTAAGAGGGGGAATTAAATAAACGGTGGTCATTAAAAAAACACTAGATAACATTTATTAGGAACAAGGCGTCGGGTGCTCTGGCACAACTCCTCGTTCTCCGGCGGGGCCCGCTTTCTGTCATGGCCCCTCGCACCAACACGACCTTGTGCTCCGAAAGCCCCGCTCTCTGTAGCGTTTCGGCGCGACCTCGTGCTCCTCCACCATGGCCCTAGTCAAGGGACAAAGGCGCCGTGCCCCAGCCTTCGTGCGGCCCATGGTCATGGACAGAGGTGCCGCCCCCACCTCAGTTGCACCTTGCCGGTAGAAGCTCCTATGGTGTCTATTGGGAGAAGGAATAGGGAGATCCATGATGATAAGCCGTGAAGAGAGAGCCTTCCGAGCGGGAAATTCAAGGGGATCAGGGTGAGAAGAGAGAGATAAAGGGCATTTTTGTCTTTTCATTGTTCTCTAGACGAATGTTAGTGCTTAGGATCTAAACAAATATGCTTTAACAACTAGTCCTAATCCATCCAAACATGCCGTACGTCTATATGCATGCACCTCCGTTAAGGACATTATTTTTATCTTGGAAACGTGATAGCTGTGGTAGTCATTTATGATCCAAGGTTTTTTTTTTTTTAAAAAAAACAAGCATCATACATACAACGATAGTTAGTGCAGGATGGAGGGAGTAATACAATGATATTGTTAATGCAGGATTAGCTCATATTAAATGATAATGATGTAGTTTAATTTTAAATAAAAGCATTAATAAGAGCATATAAGATAAGAGCTGCATAAGATGGTAATAAATATTTGTTTTCATGTTATATAGTAGTACTACAGTATAGGAGTATACGCTATGCGACATGTTTTCATGTGATCAACCAATCATGGCTCGAAACAGCACCTCTACTGAGTCACGTCAGCGTCGACGTCACCCGAATGCAAGCAACCGCACGCACCTCGTCCTGCGGAGAGAAGGGGGGCGGCTTTTCTTCGTCCTCTGCGTGCGTGGCGACGACTCGTCGAGGCTGCTTGACCAAGCTGACCAGACCACCCCCGAAGGTGCTGTGGCTGTGGGTCCTGTGGGCCCCGCCATCGAACTGCGCCACTTGGGACGGTCAAATCTCATCCAGATCCGGTGGCTCCAGTCGGCCGCTCCTCCATCCTCACCATCACCGGTCACCATTCCTCGTGGTGCTCGTGCTGGCTGTCAGGGGCCCATCCAGGGCTGCCCGCTTTTTGTCTGCTCGGAAACGCCCGCGCGAACACCACAGTTATCGGATTCCTGATGGTGTTCATGCTCTGGCCCAGATCCGATAAGCCACAGTTGCTAAAAAAAAACCACCGATAAGCTAGAGTTCGCTTGCTATTGCCTCACAGTCATTTAAATAGTATTTTTCTACTTTAATAAATCAGCTGAAATCAATAATTTCAGTTTTTTAAATCTTTTTAGAGCCAATAAATTAACAACCAATTTTAATAGTTAGATTTTATAATTTAGTAAACTAGTTAAATTTTAAATTAGTCATTAGTTCACCGGTTTAAATCTTTATAGACTTAATGTACTAGTTTATGGATGAAACAGAGCATGCGTATCGAGACCCGGTTGACGCCAGTGCACCCGAAGCTAGATGTGCAGGGACGGACAGCAGGAGGAACCTGCCTGCCGCATCCGTGGTCCGCATCCCCGCACATTATAAATTCACCCGCTCCGTCTGGAGGCGTCTCCCACCAGCGCCGCGCCCGGACCGCACCAACCCCGTTCTCCTCCTAATCACCCCCCAAACCAAAACCAAAACCCAAGCAGCGCTCCTCCTGCAGCGCAATCGCCGACGTCGCCCGAGGCTTCGCCGGAGCAGCGCCGACGGTAAGCCATTCCCGCGCCGGCCCGCCCGCCTCCTCCCCGTCCTCTCTCAAGCTTCTGGGTGCGAGGGCTCGCCAGCTCGGCTGCCTCCGTTCGGCACGTACCGGACAGATCCCGTGTCCCCTGTTCCTCGATTCTATTGAAATTCGAGCTGGTTCTCCATTCGATGCCTCGTTTGCTTAATTAACCCGGCGCGCGATCCGATGTGATTGCAGGTCCGTTGCGTTGGTCCTCCGCGCCCCACCCAGCGCGGCCTAGGCGAGCATATATGGCTTCGATTGCGCCTCCGTCTTCCTCCGTCGCCGCCCTCACCCGCCAACCGTAAGAAGCTGCTCTTTCTTGCCTGCGCCACTCCCCCACCCGCGCTCTTGCTTGTTCGCATGCTTACGGCGGCTCGGTTTGTTCTTTAGGAAACAGGGCGGGGGGGATTTGCCCCTGCCGACATTTCTTTGTGGCTTGGTTCGTTGATGATCGTCTTCGATTTGGTCTGATTTGTTTGGAGCACAAGAATCGGACACGTTTTTGTATGCGTGATGTAATATGTCTCGAACTGTGACTCTGTGAGAACTAGTTAGTAAACTGAATAACTGATTAAACGCAGGAAAACATAGTTGCAACTGGATTATAAAATGAACTTTATATATATATATTTTTCACTGCACAGTGATGCCAAAGAGTATCCTTGGCAGCTGGAACCGAACTAGAGAAAAGTTGCTGCAAGAATTCTAATGTTCATTCATAGGGCCACGCTCATTTCAGGGTTTGAGAACGTTTTTTTGGTTTCTGATTGCCTGTTTGTGGCAATGCAGGGTGCAGTTCTTGAAAGGGTGCAGTGTATCCAAGGACACAAAGGGACCGGCCTGCAGTTTCTTCCCTGCAAGTTCAAACAGTGCCAAGGTGAAATCAGTGGGCTTGAGGGTAGCATCATCCTTCAGAAAGGATGGTGGCTATCCCATTGGCGGTGTCTCTGGGAATGGCGACACGCTATTGCCAAAAAGCACATCCGTCCGTGGCCAGGACCATCCGGTTACTGACCCTGTACTCCCAATGGATTCCATGATTACGCCAGAAATCCTATCTAGTAATTTGGCACGTGCTGTGGACAAGTTCTCAGATGACGACACAGATACCGAACTTGATTTGGATAGCCCGACAGAGGGCTTCGCATCAATTGCAGAAGCCATTGAGGACATACGACAAGGAAAAGTTAGTATATCTTGAATTTTTCTTATGATATCTTTGTACTTCCATCTCATCTAATGCTCTGTTAACATTGGTTTGTACTTGAAGCTTGTGATTGTTGTTGATGACGAATCAAGGGAAAATGAAGGAGATCTGATAATGGCTGCCTCCTTGGCTACCCCAGAGGCTATGGCTTTTATAGTAAGGCATGGGACAGGAATTGTTTGTGTCAGCATGAAAGAAGATGATCTGGAAAGACTGAACCTTCCTTTGATGGTTACCACAAAAGAAAACGAGGAGAAGCTATGCACTGCTTTCACTGTTACAGTGGTATGATATTATCGCCATTATTATTTTGATGTTGATATGGTAATCTTTTGTTGTTTCTTGTCAGATGTATGTACACGTAGTACTGTTGTCTTCACGATTGGTTTCCTTTTCAACTAAATAGCTCATATGCAGGAGCTGTTGCTGTTCATTACATGCTGAAATACTCGATGCATTGATTGGGTGATTTTTGTTCATACTTAGATTTCTGGAACAGCTGGTCGTTATCCATCTGAATTCAGTTTTTGGTATGTTATTTTGTTGTCTTGGAATCTGTTTTTTGTAAAAGGGAAAGAAACTTCCTTCTTTACTACAGTATTCCTGCTGTGGCAATGAATTTGGGATAATTCTATACTGTTCTTTTTGGACAATGTGTTGTTTATTGTTCTGTCACATGATTAATTTGCTCTTTCTTTACTGTTCTATTCAGATAATGACTCTGCAACACTTACATTGTATTGAATATTAAAAGTGAGCTTAGTTTCTATTTCTTTTATCTTTAGGCTTACTAAGTTAGTGATGCTTATAGCTGTCTATTTCAATGATTTAGGGAAATCTCTATCCAACTTTCCTTAATTTATGATCTGGTCCCTACAAAACTTCTCCGATGTTCTTTTTTCCTGCTACTGAGCTCTGTATTGTTTTGTTTCTCAGGATGCAAAAGAGGGCACAACTACTGGGGTATCTGCCAAGGACAGGGCAAAAACAGTCTTGACTCTTGCCTCTCCTGACTCTAAGCCTGAGGACTTCAACCGCCCTGGTCATATTTTCCCTTTGAAATACAGAGAAGGGGGTGTTCTGAAACGAGCTGGACATACTGAGGCATCTGTTGACCTCGCCATGCTGGCTGGATTACCTCCTGTTGCTGTCCTTTGTGAGATTGTGGATGATGCAGATGGTTCCATGGCTCGCCTACCAAAGTTGCGTGTCTTTGCTGAAAGGGAGAATTTGAAGATTATATCTATTGCTGACTTGATTAGGTGAGTTTGAAGTACAGAAACTTCAGCTTCTGATGTTTGACATGTTGCAACTAAGAACTGTTTTCTCTGTGATTGTTTCATAATTACACTGAAACACTGTTTGGTGGCAAAAAATAAAAGAAAAAAAAAGATCTGAAAGTGTTTTCAGGCAGAGGCCTACATTTTTTTCTCTACCTTTGTTGTAACATATTGTTCAAAGTGAGGTACTTCATAATTTCATATGGTTGCAAGAATTCTTTTTGAATAAGTATGATTGCAAGAATCATATTAGTAGTTCCTATGGCTGGCTATATGCATACCTCTTCAGTGTTCTTATGTTCTGTTGCTAGTGATCCTTGAGGTATTGACTGGTATGCTAACAGAATTTTATCTGTTGCAGGTATAGGAGGAAAAGAGATAGGCTGATTGAACGTGCTTCTGTTGCACGCTTGCCATTGAAATGGGGCAATGTCCGTGCCTATTGCTACAGATCTGTTATTGATGGCATTGAGCATATTGCCATGGTGAAAGTAAGTCACTGCAGTACTATTTTTTACCTCTGTAGAATTTGGTTGTGTGAGTTATTACTGTTTGTACAACACCTGATCTAACTATCAATGACATACCCAATTATGGGCAGGGTGATATTGGTGATGGCCAAGACATTTTGGTGAGGGTGCATTCTGAGTGCCTCACAGGTGACATTTTTGGATCTGCGAGATGTGATTGTGGTGACCAGCTTGCAATGGCAATGGAGATGATTGAGAAGGCTGGAAGGGGTGTATTAGTTTATCTCCGTGGACATGAAGGAAGGGGTATTGGTCTGGGCCACAAGCTTCGTGCTTATAACTTACAAGATGATGGGCGTGACACTGTGGAAGCTAATGAGGAACTTGGTCTTCCTGTGGACTCACGGGAATATGGGATTGGCGCACAGGTAAGACTGAACTATCTCAAGTTATCGTTGAACCTTTCTCCATAACACTTCCTTTCTGCTGAGGTCTGCTCGTATAGGAAAGTTGTATCATATATTTTTCTAGAGCTCGGCATTGAAGAATTTCATGCCCGTTGCAGTTCTGAAATTGCAATGTACATCGAATGAGTAGGTCACTGATATTTCACTACTTTGCAGATATTACGGGATCTAGGAGTCCGTTCAATGAAGCTGATGACTAATAACCCTGCAAAATATAGTGGTCTGAAGGGTTATGGATTGAGCATTGCGGGCAGGGTGCCCTTGATTACGCCTATTACCAGTGAGAACCGTAGGTACCTGGAGACTAAAAGAACAAAGATGGGACATGTATATGGATTGGCTAATGCGCAGGCTAACCAACCAAGTGGCAGCCAGAGCACAGAAGAGAAGCATTAGGCCCAACAAAGCGCATCTACGTCCCAATTCCTCATTGGTGGCACAAAGAGTGATATGACTTCTTTTGGGGAGCACGTGAAATTATCTCCCCACATATTTCTGTAGATTCTTTCGCAAAGAAGGCGATATTTTAGTAGGACGATTTGTTCTTCAATTGTAACTGTAGGTTTCATGATGGCTAATGAGCCTAATAATAAACGGTTAGGTTTCACGATAGCTAATAATGAAATTGCACGGAGTTTGTCATCGATGCTGTAGTTGTCTGGCGTCGAGCTTTGTACAGCCTCTGCCTTTTTGAAGAGAAGTTCGAATTGTTTGGGCAACCTGTGCTCGGCTGAATAATTTTCCTCGTTGGTTTGCGATGCGATGCGATCTTGTGAGTTCGTTCACTGAAATCGAGGACGCATTCTCCGCGCAAGCTCTTTCCTGACGTAAAATTTGTCAGCCGCAAGTTGGAACTCGTTTGCAATTTGACTACTGTCTCCGGTGGCCGACCTCGTCAGATCGACGTGAGGCTGGGCCGGTTGTGAGGCTGTGATCCGGCTGCCCTCAAGAGTCTAGTGGCCCGGCGGTCGCCGACTCCCAACAACCCCCGGCATGGCCTGCGTGGCTGCGTGCGTGTCATCGTAGCAGAGCCAACCGAAAACACCCGCCTCGGCCTCCGTCAGCCACTACTCGGTCGACTGCAGACACAGAAGTCACGCGTCGGCGTCGTGACGCCATCGCGCGCTCACGTCGCGCTCCCGCGGGCAAAGTTTTTCGCACACGCACCGCGTCGGCCGTGCGAAGAAGCCAAGAAGTTACTGCCCTTCTCCCCCGCGGCGTTCCCGTCTCCTCCTCGTTCTCACACTCCCCCCGTCGCCCACGAGCCAGCAGGCCCGCGCACCGGCCACCGTCTCCGGCCTGACGACCTGACCGGCTGCGCGGCGCGCATCGATGGTTCCTCACCCATCCAACCCCAAGAACTCTTCTTACTGCGACGACGTCCCTGGCCCAGATGATCCCTTGTGCCCGCATGATGAGCTCCCAGCTCTGCCGCCGCCTTATCTCGCTCCCTCCCCCTCCTCCCACGGCCGCAGCACCTTCATCATCGCTCTCATCATCGCCATCTCGGTGCTTGCGTTCCTCGCCGTCTGCCTCTCCATATTCATCTTCGTCCGGCGCAGGCGGCTGCGGCGGCGGCGAGAGGCGCTTCTTGAAGCCGCCTTGACCCCGGCGGCGCCCGCCACCTTCCCCAACGACGACGACGGCGACGGCGGGGCCCTGGGGAAGAAGTGCACCACGTGTGGCACATCCGGACCGTCGGGCTCGACGACGCGGCGATCGAGTCCATCGCGCTCACGCGGTACCGCGCCGGCGGCGGCGCGCTCGGCGCCTCCGACTGCACCGTCTGCCTCGGCGAGTTCCAGGACGGCGAGCTCCTCCGGCTGCTCCCCCAAGTGCGCCCACGCGTTCCACGTCCAGTGCATCGACACCTGGCTCCGCGCCTACGTCAGCTGCCCGCTCTGCCGCGCCGACGTGATGGTGGACCCCCACCGCCGCCGCGGCCGCCGACGCCGACGCCGAGCAACCCCCCCGGCGGCCGGTGCTGCCGACGACGCCTCGGCCGAACAATCCGCAAGCAATTCCCAAACCATGGAACTGGAGCGGCGGCCTGATCAGCAGGCCAACGAGCAGCAAGAGCTGCGTGTCCAAATCGATCAGCCCGGGCACTCCAGCTCGCTGGACAGACCACACCGGCAGAGTCGGCGACCCGGAGCACGGGCGCAGAACTTCCGGCGGGTGGCATCCATGGACTCGCCGTGGCCGCCTGCGGCGTCAGCCGAGGAGGCTCCTGAAGACCCGCAGCCGCAGGCCGGTGGCGAGAAGCAGGGGACTGGCGGTGCTGTTTGCTGCGAGGTGTCACCAGGACCTGGCCACCAGCTGAATCGCCCCGCCATGAAGAGGTCGTTGTCCGCCAGCAGCCGGTGGACGCTGCTCTCGCGGCATTGCCGCACGCGCAGCTCGCTTCTGCCGCTGTGATGGAACGGAGATCTATCTCTATCTGCGGCATAAGGATGGATTTTTGCCTGTCACTGATCGATCACGCTTGTTTCTGCTGATACTCTGTACGGCGTGCAAGTTCAGTGCAGAGGTTTGCATTTCACTATTTCAGTCAGGTACAGAGAAATGGAAGTCTCGATGGAGAATCACTTGTATATACAGTACACCTCGTTTTTGAGACTTGTATTGTGGTAGTATTCTATTCAGCTTGTTCTTTGCAAGATTCAGAGGAATGCCTGGACTGGACTGCTGTATGAAAAAACCAAATGTTCTTCCTGTAACTGAAACTCCATCTATTCAAATTTTCTTTTACTTTTAATTCAAGCTCAAGCTATTTTCACTTTTCAGAAAAGTTATGCGAATATTTTTATGGACCATTTCTCGTGGTAAATTTTCAAGAGATTCCATGAACAATTTTTAGTAGAACCTTTTAGTGATAACTTCCATGACTATGAAGGCATTTGAAGAGAATATCTCGATTTCCTTTGGTATGACTTTCCATGCATATTTCTTCGAATAAAGGTTCTTTGAAAAAATATCTTCGAACAATGGTTCAGAACTTTTTGAGAAGTATTACTAGAAAACTTCCTAATACATAAAGTTTTACAAACAGTTATTTTGAAGACTTTATTCGAATATATTTTGTGGTCATAAATATTTTGGAAAATTATGTTTGAGAGATATCTCAGGAAGAAGGCAGGATATGCATAAAGAGAGAAAAAAAAAACAAGGGATGTGCAAAAAATAATTGATGGGATATGTGGGAAAAAAGTTTTGTAAAAAAAAAAAAAAAAACCTTTAGCACTGGTGAGTGCAAGAATGTGAGAAAAAATATAGGGAACACTAGTGGCAAGCAAGTGTTGAACTTCGTTCTTGGGCGGAATGAGGAGGATGCCGACATGGAACTTTCATCAACAACACTTTTCCCTTAAAGACATTTTAATAGTGGTACTTCATGGTCCGCCAAATATTCTAGAAAAACCACTTCTGATAGATTTTTTGTAGAAGATCATTGCGGTTCCGGAGCAGGAGGTCCATGATTTGACAAGACCTTCCTTAAAAAGAAGAGTTCCAAGACTGGAACAAATCTTCCAAAAGTAAAGAACCAACTCGACGGGGCTAACACCCTTCAACGGGCCTCGCGTAAAGAAAAAAAAAGTCAAAAAAAAGGAGCTCCAAGAAATGACTGTCGCGGAGTGCATCTACCCAAAATGCCAATGGAGCCCGAGTCAGCGGTGCCTGTGCTCCAGGTCGCCGTTCCCATGATTGAAAAGGACCCTGACAACATCGTCAACCACACCGAAGAGATACCCCAGTACTGGCGGAAATGAGAGACGGTGCCTTTGGTGGAGGTGCCTGTGCATGGGCCTCTGGACCCGGCTGACATTTTGATGCCGGTTCCGGTCGAGGCTGAGCTTGGGCCGCCAAGCATTGATGTCGACGCTTCCCGGTTCTTGGGCCGACACCACCGGGCCTGTATGGACATGCCGTCCCCCATGTCGGGAGGCGGACCTGCAATCCGCACGCTGGTTACCGATCCCTGCCTCACCGATGCTACGCCACCAGCCTGAGTCGGCAGTTTCGTCAGGTGCAAGCTTCGTTCAGGCCCAGCCGGTTGATGCAGTAAGCGGCGTTGATCGTTATGATCGATCCAGCTGCACCTTCCGGAGCCGCTGATCACCACCACGCCAGAGCTTAGGAAAACAAAGACGAGGAAGATAATTGAGGCTGATCACAATCTGGTCCCGAAGCGGAGTGCCCGTCTTGCAGCAAAGAGTAGGTTCAGAGCTCCAATGCCTGAGGCGCAAGCTAGGAAAGTGATGATGAAGAGGCTTGGGATCCAAGGGAAAACTGAGTTGCCGGACCAGGCTTCCTTCGCAGAGTTCCAGGAGACATTCATACTGCCACTCTCCGCTACAAAGGAAGAAGCCATGCGTGAGCTGTTCCCGGGTAGGAACAGCAGGCGACTTGACGTGGAGTGTTCCGCGTAACTTGCTGTACATCGGTCGCTCGATCCACGATCCATGAAACATCGTACAATGTTTGTTGGGAACGTCCGGGGCTTCAACAAGCGAGCCCGTCGTGTAGCGGCAGCAGGAGTAGCAGAAGGTCACGAGTGGCTGCTTGCCGGGTATAGGAGCTTAGCTGCTTTTGCTTGCCTTGTTGCCACGGGCGCACTTAGATGCTCATGTCGCGCAATCAGGGGCTGTATAGTCTCTTAGGGCGTCGCGGTTGGCCGGTTGGGGGTCGATGACGTGGTTTGTATCCTGCAAACAACGCCCATCGCAACTCTTCCGGTTTGTATGTTAACAAATTCTTTTCTCCTTAATGAAATACGGGTACGAACCCGCTCGCGAAAAAAAAAAATTCGAAAGAAAAAGGTACCCAGTACTGAAATGAAACCCACCGAGAATAACTACCTTCTTTTTGTGTTTTTCCATTCGTTAAATTCGTTATGCTGTCCGTGTCACGGAAGCATCTAGCTGTTGTACTGACTAGTCCGTCCAGAAGAAAATGCCTTGTTGAACAGGGCGGGGCGCACGGTTGTGCAAATTTGTTGAAGGCATATATGAGGTATTAATTATAACTTGAATAGGTGAGGGACTCAATCAGATTCTAGAGAAGGTTTTGTGTTTTCCTGATCAAGCCATTTGCATGTACCAAAAAAAGATGATTTGAAGTCATATGATTCATTTTTTTGTGAAAAAAACTATTACAGATGCAGACGCTCACATATATACATGTATAATCGAAACACACCTTTATGAAAATATTACAATACAAATAATTTAAACCATTTAATTATCAATTATGCAACGTGGACAACATTGTTCTCTCTCTCTCTCTCCCTCTATGATGGCAGGCCTCGTTGTTGAGAGCATGTCATGTACCGTTGAATAAAACTACAAATACTCTTATACTCGCGAAGAGCCAGGTGTTCAAATCTATGTACATGAGTAGATTTGTATGTGGAACATAATTAATTAAGATACAATAAGTTATTTCTTCTTATTCTTCTCTTACTTTGATTTTACTATATATGTCCATGGCTTTATTAGCTGTCCTATCATCGTAGATTTGATACATGAAAATTGCAAATCAGATTACGGTTTTAGGCTCTACTGTAGCGCTCGGATGACAGCTAAGAAAAGGATTCTTGACGCTTGCAAGCTATTAGAATCGAGAGCCATAGAGTTCTTCACATCGATTGGATGATCCTTTATTTACTGTCTAAACTTTAGTTGTGAACCTGTAATAAATTTTAATTCTAGTATGATTTAATAAGTTTGGACCGATGCTTCTTCTTTCTAGAAGAAGGCTAAAGCTGAAATTTCTCTATTATCTAAAAAAGTATGTCATTGAAACCACTTCTAGAATACGATAATCTCATGCTTAATTTAAGTTTATGAAAAGTAATGGTTTAACCAGCCCCTTGAAGAGCGTGTAAATAAAAAATGTATAAGTAACAAAAGAACAAGCTTAATAACCCCTACCAGACCTATTAATTCGATCAGTATTTGTTCTAAGTTTTTGTTTTCTTCTTCCCATGAATGAAAATGCCAATATATCAGAGTTATAATGTTTTGACATGACATTTCAGGACAATTCTTGGGAAAGGATCATCCGTAATATCTAAAATGATATACTAGCATTCAAAGGTTAAATATTTGGTTTATTTTAGTGTAAATTGTAAAACAGTGGTTTGGGTGACTCAAACGAAAGGAGTAATATTTGTTTGTTTTTTTTTTTTTCAAAATGGGAACTTTGCCAACTTTACTATTCTTGGTTAAACGCGGCACGGGCGCTCCGCGCACGGCAGAAATCCGAACTGTCATTCTTGCGACCTTGCGTACAGCCGACGCCAATTAATTCTGCTGGATTATCTCTTACGCAATTTGTCTGTTCTGTCATCTGGGGCGCTCTCTCGGCATCTAAACCCTCCCCGACCCCCCGCCCGGGCCGCTAATCAAACCCACCGCCGCACCTGCCGTCTCCGCCCAAACCCTAGTCCCGTCGTCCCCCAGGCGACGCCGCCATGTACGCCGCCGCCGCCGCTGTGTTGGTAGCAGCGGCCTCTGCGGCGTCCGTCGCCGCGGCGCAGTCCCCGGAGCCGCGGGACAACCCGACGGTCGCCGACGTGATGAGCATCTCTGTCTTCATGGCCGTATTCTTCCCCGTCTTCGTCGTGCTCCTCGCCTTCGCCTGCCTCCGCCTGTTCCGGGCCCCCGACGACGACTCCCGAGGCGTCGGCAGCGGAGTGGGCCCACGGCGGCGGCGGCAGCCGCAAGGGAGGGCTCGACGCCGCCGCGATCGCTGCGCTGCCGCTGGTGTTCTTCCGCGAGGTGAGGCAGCACCGGATCGTGGACGGGCGCGAGAACGACGACGTGCTCGAGTGCTCAGTCTGCCTCCTCGAGTTCGACGACGACGACGCCCTCCGCCTGCTCCCGACGTGCCCGCACGCGTTCCACCCCGAGTGCATCGGCCTCTGGCTCGAGAGGCACGCCACCTGCCCGCTTTGCCGTGCCAGCGTCCTCGACGCGCCACCAGCCCCGGCGGCGCAGCTGGAGCAGCAGACGGCGCCACCGCCGCTAACGCCGGACTCGTCGCCCGTTCACGAGGCTGTCGTGCTAATCGGCGACGCCGCCGGCGCAAGCCAGGAAGGGGAAGAGGAGGATTGGACTGCGATCCAGCGCCTCGCGAGGAACCGCCGCGCGGCGGGCGGGCGGCAGCGCTGCCGCGGTCCAACTCGACGGGTCACAGCGCCAGCGACGGCGGGATGGAGCGGTTCGCGCTGCGGCTCCCCGAGCACGTGCGCCTCGAGCTTCTCATGTCGCACAGGCTGAGGCACGTGACGAGCGCGGTGGCATCCGTGCGCGTCATGGAGGGCAGCGCCCGCGACAACAGTGTGGTGGGCGGGAGCGTCAGGAGCGCCATGGCGAGGCTGCTGTCGCTCTTTGCGCCGGGCGCCGGGTGGAAAGGCGATGGCGACGACAAGTCCGGCAAGGCAGAGGCCACTGGGGCGTCATCTCTCCGCCGCCGCGACAACTCGTCCAGAGGAGCAGTGGGAGAAGAGAAGAGAAGCGTCTGATCGGCAAAAGACAGGGAGAGAAATCTTAGTTAAGCACCAAATAAGTACTCTCTTCTCTCAATTCGGTTCCAAACTTCTGATGATCCCATCAGTCTGTTTTCAGTACAGATGCTGAGTGTAGCTTGAGGATGCAGTGTCGCGGATTTTGATCATTTTATTTTGACCCCATTTTTGTGAGATTGTGAGAACAATGTGATAAACATATTGGAACAAAGTGATAGACATGTGAGCAAACCTGTAAAAGATACTTCTGCAGTGTTCTATATCCACTGATTAGGCAGAGTACTTGAGCCAATGTAGGTTGATGAAGCAGTTTTGCAGAATTTTATTCATTCCACCTTAGTGGTAGCAGAACAAAGGACATATCCGTTTTTCTCCGAACATAGTGCTAGCAGAACAAAGGACTCATATCCTTTTTTCTAACGGAGAAATTGATCGATTTGCTGACATGTGCTATTCCATGTTTTTGCCGTATATATCATTAAAACATTTCTCAGAACTATAAATGAGAAGGATAAATCCTTTGTCCTCTATTCATATGAATTTGAACAACATTTCTTCAGAAGATAATACGACCTTCTAATTATAGGCCATTTTGATACGACCTTCCAATTATAGGTCATTTTGTTTTTTTAGGTACATAGCTTTTGCTATGAACCTAGATATATGATATATGTAGATACTCCTCATCCTAAATTATAAATCATTCCAACAATCTTGAAAAGTCAAAGCATCTTAAGTTTGACCAAAATTATAGAAAAAATTGCTAAGATTTATGACATCAAATTGATATATTATGAAAACATAATTCATAAAGAATCTAATGATACTTATTTAGTATCATAAATATTATTATTTAGTTAAACTTAAGATGCTTTGACTCTTCAAGATTTTTAGAATGACTTATAATTTAAGATAGAGGAAGAATATAATAAAAGTGTACTCCCTCCATCACAAAATATGTGTTGTTTCTGGTTTTTTGTCACAAGTTTAACTCAATTTATAAAAAATTCATGCAATATTTATATATCTAAATAAATTTATTAAAAAAAACTAGATTCAAATATCTTTCTGATTATATTAATTATGATAATAATCAATGATATTTATTATTTATAAAAATTGCCAGCAATTGTTTCTCGGAAAGCGAAAATGATAGATATTTAGAACGTAGGGAGTATATATATATCTTTCTATTCCAGAATACAGTATCTTATATAAATATACAATTATACACTATAAAAGAGCAAAGTATTTTTTAGGACAGCCTCCCCTTTAGGCTTTGTTCAGTTAACATGCATTCCAGGCAGAGACTATACAAATTAGACAAGCAAGCTAGGAATAGTTGCAGGCCACTAATCCATCAGAACTGAATAGGCCCTTAATCTCCCTCCAATCAAGGAGAAATCTCGTTGGAGCCTTCTTTTATAAGACGTAGTTAGGTGCGTTTAAGATCTTGACACATGAAAGAAAGTACTTTTTTCATCCCAATTTATAATACGTTTGACTTTTTTAACACCAAATTTGATCACTCGTTTTATTCATTTTTTTTTTTACAAAATATGACTTCTTTTGTCATAGCTTGCTTTATATCAATAAAAGTTCTTCAAGAGTTTGGTGAGGAAATCAGTATAATACGTTCCACATATGTATTTTGCTCATATTAGTTATAGCTAAGCAATAGTGCAATAGTGAAATATACTATGGATAGGCACAACCCAACAAGCCATTTTATACATTACATGGGTTTGGACATAAATGGGGAGGAACGCCATGTTTCACGCCGTCCTAACTGATGTAGTGGGTTCCCATTTTTTTTTTTTTTTTTTTTTTACAAAGTCAAGCAAAACCACAAAATAATTGACCAAAAGACAAGACAAACTCACAGAAGATACTGCAATTTTTTTTTAAAAAAAACTCCCAAAAGAAAGAAAGTCAAGCCAGATTCCTGGCCTTGCACCGGGCCGGCCACCGCGCCACCATGGAGCATACCACATGACCGCACGGCGTTTTTCTCGTGCCGGCATCGGGTCCCACGCCTCCTGTCCGCGCCGACGACCCTTCCGCGATGCTCTGCGCCCACGACGTCGTCCTGGCCAACAAGGACGGCCAGCGGCGCCGTGTGCCGTGGCATCTCTCGCCACGGCCAACTGCACACGCCGAGCTCCCCTCGCAGTTGGAGGCGCCGCCGCCTGGTCTGATGATGAGGCTGGTCGCGTGCCGCAGCCGCCTCGACTTGAGCACCTCCTCCAGAACGTGCGGCGGCAGCCGCACAGTGAACCGCTCGTGGTCGTGGTCGCCTCCCGCCGTCTCAGCCGCGACCGTTGTCGTCGTCGAGTGCCCCGTCAAGCGTGACCGCGGCATCCTTGCCGTTGCCGCGCGCAGCCTCTCGAGCTCCACGGTCTCCTCCCTCCTTTCGTCGCCGTTCTCCGCCTCCACGACGCGGACAGCGACGGCGGCCTCCAGCGTCTGCGGCGGCTTCGTCTCAGGCGAAGACAGCGACACCGCCGGCGGCGGCAGCGGCACGGTCTTCTCGAGGTTGGCGCGGCACAGCGGGCAGGTGACGTGGTCCTCGAGCCAGGGGTCGATGCAGTCCGGGTGGAAGGCGTGGGAGCACTGCGGCAGCAGCCGGAGCTCGTCGCCGTCGCTGAACGCGGTGAGGCACACGGCGCACTCCAGCCCCCCGCCGCCGCTCTTGTGCTTCTTGACCTCCGCGTACGGCACGATCGGGAGCGCGGCTACCGCCGCCGGGTTGAGCCCTCGCCCTCGCCGCCTGATGGAAGCCTCCCATCCTCCAGCCCTGGCGGCGTCCGTGCCCGCGGAGCTGCTGCGCCGCCACTGGTTGACGAGGACGCAGAATAAGACGAGGAGGAAGAGGACGATGGCGGCGATGGTGATGACGGTAGTAGGCACGGTGCGGCCGGCGGTTTCCCTGAGAAGCTGCTGCTGCGGTGGTGGAGGCACCTGTGCGGTGACCGCGTTGAAACCACCTACGACGGCGAGGTGGAGATAGAGGGCGGCCAGTGGGTTTCGCCGCCGGCTCGCGTTCGGGATGGACATGGACGGTGAGCAGAGCTATCACTCTTGGACGGGTTAGTGGCTTTAGCTGCAGGGGTTTCTTGGTCGTTGCCAGCAATCTACTTGACACCACTTTTTATTGAGTGATCATCGAGAATTCGAGCTGGTGGGGAAGCTGCCGTGTGCGGAGAACTGTTGCCGTGTCATATTGTGCAGCCCTGACAAAGCAGTTTTTTTTTTTTTTTTCCCCAATGGAGGGAGGCCAACGTCAACGGTGCACCACAGGGATAAAGAGAATGTATTTCTTCTCTTTATATACTCCGAGCAACATCAATGCTTCAGTCCTCATCCTAAGTTTTTTTTGGCCGGGAATAGAAAAAGTCACTCTAGCAGGGCTCCTGCTCCAAACCTCAAAAATAGGAAACCCTCGAATTCTCCTCTGGAGCCCTCAGTTTCTACATCCTAGGGGTTTGGAGGAAGTCCCTATTTTTCTGTTTTGTCGTTTTTCACTTTTGCGTAGTCTTTTTTGCCTGCGCTTGCTCAAACTTCCGCGCCGTTACCCACATCCGTCTAGTTCTTCTTCCCCTTCGGCGGCTTGCCTTTGCCCAGATCTTACTCGCACAACCCTCACGACTCGCTCTCTATAGCAGGCACCGACCTCCTGGCTCCTCCATCGAGGGGCTGGTCCTCATGACCCCTCCCCATGGCTCCTCGACGCACACAAATTGGCTGCTCCTCCATCGAGAAGCACCAATACCTGCCCCTCCCTCATCGGTTGCCTTCTCCATCGAGTGCCCCTCCCTAGCAGCGCTCCTTCCCTCGGCAAGCCTGTTCCTTGCGACACCTCCTCGATACAGTGGTTGAGTTCCTCAATAGGGAAGATGATAAGAAAAGAGAATGAGAAGCTGATCTTATGTGTCACTCCTTCTAAGAACAAATTTGAGTGTCTTGTTTCGAGGGCTCCTGCTAGAGTGCAATCCAAAAAATAAGGTCCTCAAAAATAGGTGACGTCCTCAAATTAAAAAACTAGAGGCTGTACTTTGAGTGCTATTGCTAGAGTTGCTCATACAAATTAATGAATGATCTCACTCAAGGGCTTTGCACAAGCAGCACACCACAACGTAGTGATCTCTTTTATTCTCTGTATTAGTGATGAGAGAATATACTTATCTATTCGGCATTTAAAAAATTAGTCAACCTTCTAGACACTCAAAATTGAAGTTTCTCATCTATCACCGAGTTCAAATTTCCTTCCCTATTTGGCACGATCGTCCATTTCCTTAACTAACGGTGTTAAGTGGTTGCCATAATGACCCATTTATCTCTCTCTGTATCAGAACTATGTGGTGTTAAATAAGCAAAGCATGAATTTCCATTGGGTAGTTAAATAAGATATGCACATGATTGTTCTCTTGTGTTCAAGAGGCAATAGGCAATATTACCTTACTACCCTCTCTTTTTTAAAGGGACACTAGCCTGCAACTTATTGTTTTCGCTAAATGAGGATTTTAATCTGGAGTTGAAGTTTACTTTACAAATTGTACTTCCTCCTTCACTATAACAACCATCGTGAGTTAAGAAACAATAATACAAACTTTTGCTAGTAAATAGTTATATCTGTCCAAAAACCAAATAACTAAAACATATTGACCATCAAAAGTAACATTTTGTAAAAGATTAATGAACTAATGATTGGAAAAAAGCCCCCTTGAATTTTATCTCATAATCCCCTTCTACGGAGTCACATCTGCCAATGGTAGTGGCCAGTGTGTCTCCTCCTCTTCCCAATAAAGTCTTGTTTGGCTGTAAAAAATACACCTCAATCCATACGATTTGAGAGGGATTGAGATGTATTGTAGTTCAAATTCCACCTTAATTCCTTCCAAACCATATGAATTAGGGTGTATTTATCTGCAGCCAAATAAGGTCTAATATCTTTAACTCCCAATGATATGTTTTAAGATTGTTTGTTTGGTGTACAGTGCACAGCTATTGGTTGTTGGCCAAGACTGAGCGGTATAGTGACACTGGCTTGGAAAGAGGATGGAGGATTGGAGGTTGCACTGTGGTCTTCGATTTGTTGGTAGTCACAAGAGTACGTGTTATTCAACTAGGAATAGATTATGAGCTTTGACTTTAGCTGGTTCTACCTAGCAATGACCATGCAAAAGACGCATCTTTTGAAGTATGAGTTAATTCATCACTCCGTTTGAAGTAGTTAATTCACTCTCCACGGTGAAAATCTATGGTTTGGCCTTCATTGGTTCGATCATGTCAATGATGGTGCATGAGCATGTGCGTGTAGTGTCCTTGGAGGTTTTACTTTTAGAGATTCTTCATTGCCGTGCAAGTGTCACATCCTTGGTCGACAGAATGAAGAAAATGTTGCATGTTGTAGCTTGCTGCAACATGATATATATATGATGCCATGAGCTTTTTCATTTATTGTCTTAGTTGTGCAGAGTTTAGTTATGTTGAGGCCGGGAATGATCTTAGTACGTGCTATTGTATCTTCTTTATGTAATTGACCAAAATCAATAAAGCTTCCTTTATTAAAAAATATGTATCAGTACCCTATCTTCACAAATTTGATAATGGTTAGGAAACTGGATAGTTAGAGGAGTATCCCCAAAACATGGTTCTTCTACAGTAGAATTAGTTTCTTACCTCACCTCCACCAACATTTGCTTTGGACTAGATCTCAAAATGATAGAGATGCTACAATTGCCTCACATTAAACTAATATAATCACTCAGCGCGCGATCCACTCAGCCATCCACAAGCGTTAGTTGTGTAAAGATAATTCAATAAGATGTGTATATTTTGAAGGCCTGTAGCTTGAAGCACTATCACGACTCATGAAGCAGCTTCTGCTGTGTCAATGTGTCATGTGTCATGGCTTTAGTCTCTTGGAGCACTCGCTAAATTAAGCTATGAACAAGTATGATAAAATCTAACAAGTGTTTGGTAAAAATGAATTACTACAACACATGGACAAATTGAGAACTATCCTTCTTGAATGAAATTTCTTGAATGAAATTACATAGTGGTTGGGAATTGTACAATTGAATTGGAAATGGATAAAAAAACTCCTAACTACACATGCCATATAAAGAGTCAGCAAAATAGTTAAAAATGGATTGAATACTTCAGATGAGCCATATGACATCTTCATTAGGCTTTCCTTAAACTACATCCCCAAATATGACCTTGGAGATGTGGCTATCTATTGTTTCAGGGGGGGCAATGTGTGATGTACTAGTACCTCTTGGTCACATGGAGGGATGCCTGCCTGGTCATTTTGTTGTGAGCCAGTTCCTGCACTCCAGATCTACTTGGTGATCTAAGTTATCAGTGTCCTTCTTGTCTTCTCCCTAATGATTTATGGGAAATTTTGCTAAATTGGGAATACGGAGTAACACATCGTTGAAGGGAGATATATGTAACTTGGTCATGATGCATGTACGTACCTGAGCAACAATTCTAAATGTCAATTTGCAGCAGATGGAATAGGTGAGGTGCTCAAGCTGGGAATAATCCACATGGTTCACATTCCACTCAATCAAACTGTACCTTCCTGAACAGATCTCCATCGCACGAACTAACAACAATGCATTGTTTTCCTCGAATGACTCATGGCTCCATGTCCTGAACTACTGCCCCCCCTGCAATTGCAAAAACAGATTAAGGTAATGCACTGTCCATGTATATATGCATACCAACAACAATCAATAATGGGTGGGTGTGTTTGTTGCCATGCATCATATAACTTCATGAAGACCATGAGAAGCATTGGCAGACAAAGGTAGGTCGAGGATCACCACACGAAGTGCAGACAGGAGGGCCTTCTCGGTCGGATGCGGATGCTCCTCTTCCCTACGCCCAACACAGGATAACACTGCCTAGAGCCACAACTTCCCCTGGAAAGCAAGCTTGCCACGAGTCGAAACAAGAGCTTATCTAGAGCGCACTACGTACAGTGGGAGCGCTGACGTGTGGATTGGGAAGGTCCTTTACAGGATGCCACTCTTCAGCAACGACGTGTACCTCAAGACAGCCAAAGAAGATTTCAGCAATTTTCAGAGGCTATGCCGACAGGAGTAAAGTCACCCTCCTCTTCCCAAACTGCTGACAAAATTAAAGTAAATATTTTTTAAATGCACTGCTGATATGACAGGAACAGCCTTAGACTGTAGCAGACCTGTTATTCAAACATTGTTCCATCTCCATTAATTGCAATGATAAACACGGCTCACTCTAGTCCACAGACAGAGCAGATCATCAGAACTTGAGAGATGAAAAAAAAAGCAATGATAACAAGAGAAGTGGATTTTGAATTTTGATACATACCTTGCCAGGCAAGTCCTTGGCAATCAGCGAAGTTAAATTTGCGTGAGATGTATGCACACATCTCAATGCAAGTCCAAGAACATATGGGCAAAGAAAACCACCTTCCTTAGCAATCACCCATTTGTCCTTGAGTGAGCCAGAGGCTTGCTTCCCATCCAAAAATGAATGCTCGACACTAGATGTTGCTACAGACTCTACGGAGGCAGCTGAAAATGGAATTTAAAGAGAAAGCTAGGAACCAGAGCCGTCTCTACAAATAAGTTTCTATAGGTATCACGACAATGCCCATCGAGTAGTTGGCTATTTTCTCTCTCCCGCACATGCTCTTCTCTTCTCTCACCATCACGGTGCCCTTCCCCACCTTGCCTCGGGAACCAGGAGGATGTCTCTCAGCCGCAACGCTCCACTCCTCACCACCCTCTCTGCGCCAGCACACCTCTCCTGGCCGTGACGCCCCTCTCCACCATATCGCCTTATCCATCTGCTGCGGGCGGCCCTCATTGCCACGGGCAGCCACCACAGGCGCCCTCTCCCGAATGCGGGCACATCCCACCTCTAAATTCAAGGAGACGGAAAAGGAATGGAGGTGGGTTCCGTTTTCCAACGTCTCTTTGGTTAAATTTGAAGGCTATGATTATAGGGCTACTGCTAAAGTAGTTAAGAAATTGAGCCCTCAAAATAGGAGTCAAATTAAAGAAGGGTTCCTGATTTGGGAGCTTTTGGTGGAGTTGCTTTTAATTAGGCACTTGGTAGCCATAAAAAATCACCCCACATGGATAATGGGCCTATTTAGTAGACCTTGTGGAGTAGCTTTCAGGCTGAATCTAGGAGCTCTACTAAACAGGTTTTGAAGTGATTCTCAAAAATGAACTAGTGGGCTAGAAGCTAAAAGAGTAGCATTCTCTCAATTTACTATATACACAGAGCCATAAAGAAACATTTTCAGTTAGAGAAACATTTTCTAAAATTACTGCTCTAGCTTATGGTGGTCCTCACCGTCAAATTATTCGAATAACGATGGACTCCATTTGGTGTTTATTTGCTAGTAGAAACTCTTGTTATTGATTATAGTTAATCAATGTTGATCATCCAGACTGTAGAAGCATGAATGGAGCATTACTAGGAGTATAGGACTACAGTAGGCATTGGTCCTCTACCTCTAAATTTCAATGTACATGTCCTAGCATGCACGGCTGCATGCATGCAGCTGCATCTGACTGCTACATTTCAGTAACCTTAATACTATGAATTATGGAGCAAAGTGCAGTAGGAAAATCCAGTCGATAGCACATGTGACATGATGTTTGTACCCATTGGATCAGGTGACACGAACAGGATCAAGTGACACTTATGTTCATACTAAATAGTATATTAAGTATGATGTGATTGAATGACAGTGCGTTGTTATCAAAGTCACTTAATCAACAACATAGACTACTATAATAAATAACAAGAGCATCTACTAACAAATAAGCACCAGAACAAGTCCATATAAAATATGTTTAATTATGGTTTGTAACAAACAAATACATTTAATTCCAATTTATAGGTACCATAAGATGATGAACAAAAAATATGAAACTAGGACTAAACAAATATTTTCTATGAATTTTTAGACCAAACTAAATTTTAGAATTTTTAATTGTATAATGTTTTCAAAAAGTATTTAGGTTTTGAAATAAAACTTATAGTCTGATTTACCCTCTTGAACTACACCAATGTTTTCCCTGGCTGATGTGGCATCACATCAGAAAAATAACAATTAAAATCGTCTCGGGTACAAAATGAATGGTTTAAAAGCTGAGAGGGTGTGAAAAGATAATTTTATAAATAAGGATGATCAAACAATTGTAAACTTTGAAAGGGCCTAAATAAATTTATTTCTTGTCTTCTGTATATAGCTGTGAGCTACTTATGTCTTAACCAAAACTCAAACCTGCCTAGCAATGATGGGGTCCATTCAAGTGGAATGGACAAAATGTCCAAGAACGAGTGTTTTCTTTCTTTCAATACCTTTTTACAAGCATACAAATAATTGTTTTTAGGACTTGCTACCTCCGTACCAATTTATAAGTCATTACAAATTTTTTGAGAGTCAAAGAATCTCAAGTTTGACCACAATTATGAAAATAATTACAATTACAAAGATTTATGACAACAAGTAGTTACACTATGAAAATATAGTTAATGATACTTAATCCATTCTAAATTATAAGATGCTTGACTTTTTTGGACCTCAAGTTTGTCCACTCGTCTTATCCAATTGAGGAATCGAGAACTCTCAATCTTGATGTATGTGTAAATCGTAAATTGCTGGAAAAGATGCTTGCCATAAAATATGGGATTAAATATTTCTGTTTGTATCCTAAATTTGTAACAATAGTAGTCGCATACAGACACAAAGTCTCCCAGGAGTCTAAAAAATAGTTTCAAGAATAGTACTCAAGCTAACATCACGACTTCATTTCAAAGTTGCACATGAAAACAACCAAACAACAATATTTTTTTCAATAATATAAGTATCATGAAATTACATATCATGCATATAATCTGAACAACTCTTGCATAACAAGGCATAATATGTCATTTCTCGCCTTAACCATCTAATTTATGATTTTCTTAAGTAAGTATTGGAGTTCTCTAGGGATATTGTATTTGCGCTGCTCTTCAAAATATCCACAAGAATTCTGTGCACAGTGAATATGATCATTGTGCATAGCAGATAATAAGTTATTAATTTTCTATGTAGTTTAAAAAATATACATAGAGAATTTATATGCTCACAAGATTTATCAATAGCAATCTTGTGTCATTCCACGACCTCATGAAACAGTATACAAGGAAGCCTGCTAATTTCATGGGGAGAAGAGCATGTGTTTAATTGTTGTAGATTGTAGTTGTAGATAAACCAAATTACTATTACTATTAGAAAGATGAAACAGAACCCATGTTGGAAATTCACCATGCTAGTAATGAATAGTCTTTCCACGCAGAATGTACCCTGGATTTGGAAGAAGCAGATCCATATGAATAAAGTGCACCCTTATCTTGACAATATCATACTCCATATAAGCCAATATCCAAGCAAATTTGCTAGTTTTTTAGTCTAACTCATCACACCACGGGGGATCTAGTCCAAACTAAGATATAGATTGTTGATTTTGTAAAATTTACAATTATCTGAGTAATTATAAAATTACATATACACAAAAAGAGAACAATTATATTCCCTTTTACACAGAACTTGTGGTCCATGATGTGGTATTTGTCTTTTCTCCAACAACCAGGCTTTGCTGCACGCAACCATCCGAAAAACCATGTTGAAAAAATCACAATCCATGGATTCATTGCATCCCAAATATCTCTAATTGTTCTGAGATTTAAAGAAATTTGGTATATGGTCTGGTGCTTCGGACCATTCTTCGCTAAAAAAGGTACCACAATTAATTTAGAATGACTTGCACTAAAGATTCAGCATCGTTGGTCAACATTATGTATGTGTGAATTTCACACAATAGGTCTTGTATTTGTTCACCTGATATATCTTATGATTCTATTGATGCATTGTGTATTATCTAGCCACCTCAATAGGATTTTTTTATCATTTCAACATCACCTGGACTATCCTTGTCTTGGTTTTCTTGTTCATATAGAGGATATTATTTTTTGTGTTTAAATCATGGGTCCCACAACACAAGATTACGAGTAGCTTTTAGAAAACCAAGAAAGCAATAGTCCAAGTGATGTTGAAATGATAAAAAATCAAATTGAGGTGGCTAAACAATCTGACACAACGTATCATATAGAATTAGAAGATATATCCATTTTTCTATCAGGTACAATAAAATGGATAAACACGTAAGACCTACTGTGTGTAGTTCGCACATACATCATGTTGATAAAAGATGTTGAATCTTTAGAGTAAGTCATTCTAAAGTAAATATTTATTCTAGTTGAAAGCTTAATCATCATCCTTGCTAAATTGCTAGAATAATTTATTCATTCCAAGTCCTTTTTTTTTAGCAAAGAATGGGTGCAAAGCATCGGACCATATCCAAGCATAGGAAGTGTTTAGAATGCAGAATCGACAAGAAAAGAAGGGTCCCCATTCAGCCAGAAAGAGAAAAGATAAAGATGAATCAGAGAGTAAGCGTCCCGATCCAAAGAAGAGAAGATAAACAAGAATCAGAGAGAAATGAAGAACTATTATTCCAAAGGCTAAGGGAGGATATGACATGAGATTTGTCGCAAGAGATATCATGGATCTGAGAAAGCGGGTGTCAATCATGGATATGAGGAAGTGGCTGTTAGAAGGTGCAGTAGTGAGGATCACAGAGCTTGGCTTTGGTGGTTGTCTTAAAATGTCGTTATTGGACCTGCAAAAAAGAAGAGTGATACAATGGCTGGTGGACAAATACAAGGTCATGAAACACAATGGCGGCTGGCGGACAAATACAAGCTCATGAAACACAATGGCAAGGATTGCCTTGTTTTGGATGTGGAACCTATGAGTCCGTGCTACCACACAGCTGAAGCAGTTAGCATACTCTTTAGTGCTCCACGAGGGATCTAGATGAAGTTCTACGCCTTGTTTTTGAAGTAGGCAAGTAGGAAAAATTACCAAAGCTGATCTCATAGTTGGGGCCGAAGGTGCTGGATGTTGGATTATGTTTGATTTTGCAGTCACATAGTTTTTCTTGCTATTATTTAATGGGTTGCTTATGTCACATTCTGAACACTATATTAGTGCTAGGGACATAGATTTGGTTTATGACCTCGATTTGATAGGTACAATGGACTAGTGTCAACAAATATTGAACAATGTGATGGATAATATGGACAAAAAAGTGTTACCAACCCAGCGATGTTTCTTGTAAGAATAAATTTAAGGTTCCTCGGATGAATTACTATACTTCTGATATGGTGGATGTGTTCACAAAGTCAATTTAATTTTAGTGGCATAAAGGTAATGTTTACTCCATGTTTTTACCTTACGATGTCTACCTATTTTATAATTTGTTGATACCACTTTCCATGTCTGTTTTTAGCTCAAACCATGGGAGGATATGCCAAGCATGCCAATGTCCAGGACAACCAAGAATGTGAGGAAGAGACCGGGACAATTAATGTGCATCCATGTACTTAGAGCAACTCCAATAGTTTTCCATCCCTCCTCCCCATCCTTGAATTTTTGGCAATTCGACAAAAAACAGTCTCCAATAGTTTCCCATCCCTCCTCCCCATCTTTGGCAACTTGGGAAAAATGATTCCCCAACTCGGATATATGCACAAAGGTTTCAACTGCGCATCATGATTGCGCACGCGGCCGCCGGCCCATTCCCACACACGCCAAGTCCTTTCCATGCACGCTAAGCTTTCCCTCGCGTAGAAGTCCCTCAGGTGATGGCGATCCACAGATGAGAAGCCATCTACTTCATCGACGGGCATCCACATCCAGGGAGACCACACTGACGACAATCCATCTACATGTCCATGGTGGCAGTTGTAGGGTTGAGGTATGGATGAGTGATCCAATTCTTGATTCCGTTGATATGGTTTAGATAGGGTTTAGGGTTATGGCATGGTGGCTTGCCTGCTTTCCACGTTGATGGCTGAGTAGATCATACCAAATAGGGTTCTGGTGATGGGTGACATGGTGTTGCTATTGACAGGTTCATCGGCGCAGATTAGCCGGACCGGGAATGAGCCCAGGCGGGCGGTGGCGGTAGGCCAAAATGCCGGCCCAGGCCCACGTTAGGGCCTGGCGCCGGATCTGGTCTTTTGGGCCATTTAAGATTTTGGCCGAATTCGAGTGCTGGGCCAGTTTGCCCATATTGGCCCAAATAGTTAAAGGAATTAGTTTTCTTTTCCAGAAATTCTCTTACCATAAATATTTGATTATTTTAAGTTCAGCGTTATACTTTCTGTTAAATTTTGATCCAACGTGATTAAATTTTTTAGAGATAATATTAGAAATATTTCTAGAAATTAGTGTTAGAATATTTTAGTCACATTTTCCGCTACTTACTAAGTTTATTTATTTTTTAATTAAATTCGAACCAACCGGAGAATTTAGTTTTGGGCAAATTTAAGAATTAGACAATTTTATAATATTGTTATTTTCTGACCAGCGTTGATTATATCAATATTATAATTGTTTAGTCCATCAGTTAATTTTGCATTATTTCTATTTTTGCCCAATGGTGATATAGATTTAATGTAAAAAGAATTTTATGTATTAATACTGACCAACGTCATTTTAATACATGCAATTTCATGTTCAGATATTCTTCTTGAATAAGTTTACTCACCATTTTTGTATATGAATTTTAGGATTCACCAACTGGGTGCAGATGATTCGAAACTCAACGGGACCAACTATAAGCTGTGGCATGAGCAGTATGAATTAGCCATTGTCATGACTGACAACGACTTAGCCTTCAATGAACCGTGCCCTGAGGAACCTAAGGAGCCGGTCATAGAAGAGAATGAGACTGATGCAGCATTTGCTATATGCAAGCATGATCATGCATCAGTGAGGATGTCCTATGATCTTGCTAAGAAAAAATGGGACAACTCCAATAAGAAATGTCTGACATTGGCTAAGGCTACTATCTCAGAACCCATCAGGGGATCACTGCCTGAGTGCAACACCATCACTGAGTATTTAGAAAAGGTCAAGAATTAGTTTTATGGTACAACTAAGACTCAAGCCAGTGTGCTTATTAGAGAGTTCATCAATAAGAAATACACTAGTGGTGGTGTCAGAGAGCACATACTGAGAATGAACACCTTGGCATCTAAGCTCGCATCAATGAAGATGGTTCTTCCGGATCTATTTGTCGTTCGTGTGATTATTGCTTCTTTGCCAAAGGAGTTTGAGGCCTTTGTTGTGAATTACAACATGGCACTTGAGGAGTGGAACATTGAGAAGCTCCTTGGGCAAGCTACTAGAAGGAGGAAAAGATTTAAGGAATCACGGGAAGACTCTGCTCTCTTTGTGAAGCATAACAATAATAAGAAGTTCTACAATAAGAATGCCAGGCCACAAGGGAAACCAAAGTGGGATGGCAGTTCTTCCTCCAGCGTTCAGGCAGCACACCCTCAGGGAAAAGCCCCTCAGAATCCTCAGAATAACAATGGGGCTCAGGACCACAACAGGCCATAGAACCCAAACCGCAAGAAGCCCTGGCTAGCACCAGATCAGTGCATGTTCTGTGAGAAAATAGGCCATATGCAAAAAAATTGCCTTGGTTTCTTGAAGTACCTCAACAAGAATGGTGAGGATTTAGTTACATTTGTAGATGAATCCTTGTATATTAGTTATGAAAAATCTACTTGGTGGATTGACTCAGGTGCAACAATTTATGTTGCTAATTCTTTATAGGGATTCCATACGAGGACAACCCTGCAAAGAGGCGAAAGAACAATTAAGGTGGCAAATGGAGTACAAGCCGACTTGAAGTCACTGGCGATTTGACTTTAGCATTATTAGATGGTTTTGTACTTAGGCTTTCTGATGTACTCTATGTTCTTTCTTTGCATCAAAACTTAATAAGTGTTAGTAAGTTAGATGATAATGGATTGGCCTGCCATTTTGGGAATGGCAGATGTAAGATATTTTTTAATGATAAGTGTGTTGGTCTTGCCATCCGACAAGACAAACTTTATTTGTTATCAGTTTCTGAGAATGTTAATGCTATATCCATTGAGAATGAGAAAGTTCCCTCGTCTACGAATGCAAATAGAAAGCGTAAGAAAGTTTAGATTGATTCTTCAAAATTATGGCATTATAGATTAGGCCACATTTTGAGGGGGAGAATTGATAGATTAGTCAAGGCTAAAATTTTTCCGCCATTACAACTCTCAGAATTAGATTAGTGTGTAGATTGTATTAAGGATAAGTATGTTAAGAAAGTTAAGAAAGATGCCAAATGAAGTGCAGGGAACTTAGAAATAATTCACACGGACATATGTGGTCTATTTCCTGTTAAGAGTGTAGATGGTTATGATTCATTCATAACTTTCACCGATGATTATTGGCGTTTTGGCTATATTTATCCAATAAAAAAAAGATCAGAAGCATTAGATAAGTTTAAGATATTTAAGGCAGAAGTAGAAAATTAGCATAATAAGAAGATTAAAATAGTAAGATCAGACCGTGGTGGGGAATATTATGGGCGACATACCCCATATGGCCAAGTTTCGGGACCTTTTGCTAAGTTCCTTTAGGAAAATGGCATAGTTGCCCAGTATTCTATGCCAGGAGACCCTCAGCAGAATGAAGTGGCTGAGAGAAGAAACCGTACCTTAATGGATATGGTAAGAAGCATGATTAGCTACTCCACCCTACCGGTAAGTCTGTGAATGGAGGTGTTGAAAACCGCAATTCACATTCTTAATCGTGCACCAAGTAAGTCGGTGCTCAAAACACCGTACGAGCTATGGACAGGCAGAGTACCCTCACTTAAGCATTTAAAGGTGTGGGGCTGTCCTGCTGAGGCTAAGATTTTTAACCCAAATTTAGGAAAGTTAGATCCTAAGACAGTTAGTTGCTATTTCATTGGCTACCCAGACAGGTCAAAAGGTTACCACTTTTATTGCCCTAACAGGCATACTAAGTTTGTGGAAACTAGACATGCTGAGTTCTTAGAAGATGATTTGATCAGGGGGAGCAAGGTAGCATAGGAAATTAGTTTAGAGGAGAAACGGGTTTATGGCCCTACTCCAATGGTTCAAGAACAATACTTTGTGTTACCTATAGCTGCTGCACCAACGGTGTTAGACACTGTAGTGTCAGCACCTGTTGTTAGTTCTCCAGCTGCCGACACCAAATGAGAATCTGGAACCTATCCTTCAGGATCCATTAGAACCACATGTTGAGCATCAGGAAGAACAACAACAACCCCACATAGCTCCAAACGATCAGAATCCTAGAAGATTAGAAAGAGTTAGAAGATCAGCTATTTTAGATGATTATGAGGTTTATGAAACCGAAGAATTTCATATAGAGGATGATCCCACTACATATAAACAAGCCATAAAAAGCAAACACTCTGAGAAGTGGTTAGAAGCTATGAGAGATGAAATAAGGTCCATGGATTCCAATAAAGTTTGGGAACTGATGGAAATCCCTAAGGGATCTAAGAAGGTTGGTTGTAAATGGGTTTATAAAACTAAGTATGACTCCCAGGGAAATGTTGAGAGACATAAGGCATGACTTGTGGCAAAAGTCTTTACTCAGAGAGAAGGAATTGATTACAATAAGACTTTCTCTCTGGTCTCATGTAAAGATTCTTTTAGAATCATAATGGCGCTAGTAGCACACTTTGATTTAGAATTGCATCAGATGGATGTTAAGATGGCATTCCTCAATGGGGATCTTGAGGAAGATGTTTACATGGTGCAACCGAATGGTTTTATCGTGGAAGGGAAAGAGAACATGGGGTGCCACCTAAGAAAGTCTATTTATGGATTAAAACAAGCTTCAAGACAATGGTATTTGAAGTTTGATAACACAATAAGAAAGTTTGGGTTTAAGGCAAATGTAGAGGACAATTGCGTTTATGTAAAGTTTAAGAATTCTAAGTTCATCTTCTTGGTCCTATATGTGGATGACATTTTGCTAGCAAGCAATGATGTCACTCTACTAATGGAAACTAAGAAGTTCTTGTCCTTGCATTTTAACATGAAAGACCTCGGTGAAGCCTCTTTTGTTCTGGGGATTGAGATTCACCGTGATAGAAATAGAGGGGTATTAGGGCTGTCACAAAAGGCATACATAGAAAAAATCCTTAAGAAATATAGTATGCACAAGTGTAGTCCATCACCTGCACCCATTGTCAAGGGTGACAAGTATGGGGAACATCAGTGTCCCAAGAATCAGATCGAGCTTGAGCAAATGAGATCAGTACCTTATGCTTCAGCTGTCGGAAGCTTACAATATGCTCAAATTTGTACTCATCCTGACATAGCGTTTGTTACCGGGTTACTTGGCAGATATTAGAAAAATCCAGGTGTAGAACACTGAAAGTTAGTTAAGAAAGTCTTGCGTTACTTGCGGGGCACTAAAGGCTTCATGTTAAGTTATAATAAGACTGACTCCCTTGAGATAGTGGGGTTCTCAGATTCAGATTATGTGGGGGATGAAAGGAAATCTACGTCAGACTACATATTCACCCTCGCAGGTGGAGCTATATCGTGGAAAAGCTCCAAACAAATTCTTGTCACGTCATCAACGATGTACGCTGAGTTTGTAGCATGTTATGAGGCCTTGGGGCAGGTGAGTTGGCTTAAGAAGTTCTTGCCCGGATTAAAGTGGTGGTAGAGCATTGATTGAGACCACTTAAGTTATCTTTGCGACAATAATCCCTTGAGTTGAGTATGCTCACAACAATAGGTAAAGTGGTGTTGCCAAACACATTGACATTAAGTATTATGTTGTGAAAGAAAAAGTTTAGGATCATGTTATAAGTCTAGAGCATATTAAGACCGAAAACATGTTAGCGGATCCGCTCACAAAAGGCTTACCACCCAACGTGTTTAGAAAACACCTAGCCGGCATGGGGTTAAGGGAAAGCCTATCATTCTTGAACACTTAGGGCCCTTTTAGTTAGAACTCTGTCTCAACTTAGAGAGGTGCACTGTAGCCATCAAATCCAACGGAAATTTTCTGTGATGATGAGACGCGCTCTACGAATCTCTTTATAATGAGGGGGAGCTAAGTGTTAAGTATTTAAGTTAAGATTAAGATAAGTTATTTAGATTAAGATGAGTCGTTAGAAGAGATCAAGGGGGAGAATGTTAGAACGTGATCCCTTCTCCTCTATTGGACCCAACGGTCCACTAGGACCTTGATCCGCTCCTGATCGGGGAGCCCAGCCCATTCCATGGCTGGTGGGCCCCTGTCACGCTGCGATATATAGAAGGGGATGAGAGTCGGGGTGTGAGACACGAGGTTCACCGTCACCACTCTCCTCACCTACAAACCCTAAGCCCTATCCGATCCAGGGAAGCGCAGCCGGTGACGGGAATCCCCGCCGCCGTCACCGCCATGACTTCTTCATCCTCACCGCGCCGTCCGTCTTCACCGACCGTTGCTGCCCATGTGCAGCCTCCATCAACCCAAGGCGATGGCGGACTCCAGCAACACCGCACCCAAGCCTGACGGTCGGCAATACCTATGCTAACGCCTCCTTCTTTCTCTCTGCTTCTCTGTGTTCATGCTCTAGTAGATCTTGTAATGAGTCATGTATCAATTTCTATTGCCCTAAGTCAGTCTACCCATCTAATCTACTGTTGTTGATCTCGGTTAGTCCTAACAGATGATGGTCAATGTGGTGCTATTGATCTTTCTTTGCTGCTGCTGTAGTAGTACATGATAGTGTATACATGTGTTCAATTCTGGTAGGGTTCACTTGTAACTCTTTTTTAATTTGGTGCTACTGTAAGAAGTACTAGATGATAGTGTACACATATTATTTGCATTTATAAAATTCTTCATTTTTGTAGATTCATTGAAATAGAAGAATTGAGATTTTGGATAGGCATGTTGATGGGAGATGATGCTCATGCTGCTAGTTCGGTGGACCTTATGTTCCTAATGACACAAAGAACTTAGGCAACTCATGATCTTCATTTTGAATTTCATCAACCTAACGTGCAAGTGCAGCCAAGTCAAGTTGTTGAGCCCATCATAGAGCAAAGGGATTGGCTAAGAGGACAAAGAATTTTGATCCAAAGGAGGATCTAGTTGTATGCTCAACATGGTTGAACGTGAGTAAAGATCAATCTCATTCCACATTTTGGAGTAAAGTCCATGCTTTCTTTGAGCAACACAAATAAACATCTATTGTTAGGACAGATAACTCCCTTATACATAGGTGGCTGACAATTTAGTATTAAGCAAACAAGTATTACTCATTCTATGAAGTGATTGAGCGTAGGAATGGAAAACTATCCAATGTTTGTTTCGCATGTTGTTTTTTTATTTGGTTTATTTGAAAACATATATGGATTGTGACATGTACCAAGAGTTAAACAAGGACATGAAGACATCCACTCTTATACCTTGTTGTAACAAATTGAAGGATTATACATTGTAACAAATTGAAGGAAGCAGACAAGTGGAAAGCCAAGAAGGTGGAGCTGGCCGAGCAAGAAAAGTTAGCAACCAAGAAAATAGAAGGTGAACATAGACTCAAGGCCAGGAAATATACAAGCCACAAACAATGAAGATGACTTGGAGATTGTAGCTCTAGAATCCAAAGAAAAAGGCCACATAGTGTGAAGAATGCTAAAAAGGTTCTTAAAAGAGGAGGTACACAAGAAGCTTGCATGGAACCTTTGGACAAAATGTGGGCTAAAAAGGAGGCTTTTGACTTGGAGAGAGAAGAAGAAAGAGGAGAGGTTCCTCATTTCACTTGAGGTAGAGAACAAGCGGCTGTCAATAGAAGAGGTGAGCGGTAGTCGTGTTACTCGAGCTCTTGTTTGTAGAAGAGGTGTACAAACGGGTGAGAGAGAGGTGGGCCCTTAGGCCTTAGTGCATGCAAGTTGAATGCTGGTACAAGTGTGAATGATTGTTCTGGGGTGTCCAAAATGAAGTCTCCTACCCTTTCTTTTATGGTCCAAGGAAGGGGAAGGGCGTACAAGTCTTGGGTTTCCTCATTGAGCATGTCCTGAGTCTCGCTCGATAGAATGGGGAAGGATCCTGTCTTCTTCGTGGTCCTGCTCTCTTTCTTCTTTTTGGTAGTGCGGTTTTGGCTGGTGAACGCACGAGCGCCTAGGTCCGGCATGGTGGAGTTGTATTGTTGCCTCCACGTGGTTTTCATCTCGCTCGGGTCCTGCTTCTAGGTCGGTACCTTCCCTACTTCTGACGGTATGATAGGTATGGCATGGTTGGCCTTGCGCGGGTCAACTGTGGTGTGGCATTATTCCTGCGTTGTCTAACACCCATGGAGAACAGAGGGCATGGGCATCCCTAGCATGGCAAATTACTGTTCCCATTTCATGATGGCGCGATGGTGTGCTCATGTGCTAGGCGTTACCCTGAACCATGTCAAGTTGTACTTTGCTTAGGGAGTGGTTGGGTCCATCCTTAAGCGAGCCCATGGTCTGGATAGTGGTTTTGCTCTCGGGGGCAGTGTAACGCTCTCGGGCGTGTCATAATGCTCTCGGGTGTGTCGTAACGCTCTCGGGCGGGTGTCTCTCGGAGAGGCGCTACGCTCTAGGGTGTCGTAATGCTCCTAGCGGTCCGAGAGGGGGCACTCTCGGGCCAAGCGGGGGCTTGATGTGGGAAGCGTAGTGCTCCTCTTCTCTAGCCCATTTTGTGTTTAGGCTTTTTCCATGTATGGGCTTGAGACAGTATTTGCATTTTTTAGGGGTGGCCCAATGGCGTTGTTTTTTTATCGAACCCCGTTAGTAGCCCCCGAGTCTTTGTGGGAGTGGCCTGTGACTCTCTCTTTGGGACTGGATTCCTCCTCTCGCTGCTGGTTGGGCTGGCTTTTCCTGGTTTGTGTTCCGGTGGGTGCACGAGAGCGCACCCACTGGGTTTAGCCCTAGAGCCTGTGGAGGAGTGTATACTACTGCAGAGGCTGAGTTGTGTGGCTTGAGGTGTCCATACGAGATCCGTATTCTTTTTTATTTCTGCTGGTCATGAGTACTGACGTCCTACTGGCTGAGTAGGGTGTAGGGTCATGATCGTCCTTTGATTTGACGATACGGCGTTAGTCTGCATGGGGGAACATGTTTACCCCCGTAGACTAGTCACGTGCGGCCATCCAGCGGGTGGGCCCTCTTGACGTGGGGCACGAGGGTCATGCGCTGCGTGCCTTTGGGCGTTTTTTCTACGTCACGGGTCCTCGTGCCGCATTTGTTGGCCATGTGGCGTAATTATCTGGAGGCGTAATCATTTCGTTGCGGACTCTGCCGTGGCGGCGTGTGCGGCGTGCAATGCTTCGTACGGACCTCGGGCCCGCGTGAAGTCTTAATTTCCTCTTGGGGAACAAGAGTCGCAGCCGTTCTTGGGGAGCCAAGGAGGCGGGCGGCTCATTTACTATACATGGATCATGGCGCCGTGGGCCGATGCACGGAGCATCACCCGCGCATTGTGGGCGGTTCGGCCAAAAAGCCTCCCACGGGGACGCACTTGCTTTGCCTATAAATAGACAACCCTCGGGGGCGCCCATAGACATCTCTTCCTTCTCGCCGCTCTCCACCCTCTCCTTAGCGCACTCCTTTCGCCTTCGATGGATCGTGGGAAGCATCTCGCCGATGACCTTCCGGAGGAGGGTGGCTCTCAGCGTCACTGCCGTGCTCCTGGGTGGCCTTCTTTGCCCTCCTATGCCTTCACATTGTCCTTGGTTCCTCATTCTAATTCGAGTCTTGTCTCTGTTCATAGTTTTGCAGTTGCTCCCCATTCGTCCCCTCCACCGATCCTTCCAAGGGGCGCATTCCAGGGGCGTGGGTATAGTCCCTATGTGCCCCTATTGGGGGTGCCGCTGGTCAAGGTGCAAGAGCTCCATGAGAGCCTTGACATAGCTAATGCAGCCCTTCGCGCCGCTGACATGGAGACCATGGAGCTTCGCGATCAGCGGGAGGCGGCGGATGCGTGGGTGGAGCTCCAGGCCCTTCGTTCGACCGTCGACGCCTTGGTGGAGTTCATGCGAGTGCGGGGAGATTCCCGCGTGGAGCACCTGCTCGACGCCCCTAGCGCGTCTAGGTGTCCATCGAGCGCGCCATCGTTCGTGGTGCTATTGTGGCCATGACAGCGACTTAGGTTCATTCCAGGCATGGTCTTCACCCGTTCGTAGGGTTTCCATCCGGCCCGAGCGCAGCGGACTATGAGGAGCTCGCCGAGCAGTTTGACGACACTGCGGAGGCTGTCCTCACCGAGGTTCCCGCGGACCAGGTGCTCGGGGTGCTATGTTAGAGGGCCCCTCTCTGCCCGCCGTGGTAGGCGTCTGGGGTGTGCCTCCAGTGATGGTGTGGGTACCAGTGCACTGTGTGAACTTCAGGTTAGTCTACTGGTTTTAGATTTGGCGTAGTTGTCTAGGCATCGGGCCTTTGGTCTTGTCTGATTGGTTGTCTGTAATGTGGTGTCTCTTAGAAGGCGACCTGATGAATAAAATCATGCTTTTGTCTGGAAACTTCAGATTTGTTTTTGGTTCATTCGTTCTTGTTATTCCTCATGCATCTAGACAGAGGGGTGAGCCATGCCATGCTTCCCACATTGGTAGAGTTCATGGTGCTCGATGAGTTGCGAACGGGTACACACGCTTGAAGTTTCGAGCCGCCTCAGCGGGGGCTTGGTCGGGACCGACTGGCGGTAAACTTCAAATTTTAATAGTTTGGTTCAGATGACTCTCGGGACCATCAAACGGGTCCCGAGGGCTTGCTGCCTCTCTCCATTGAGATGTCATGAACTTCCTCACTAAGATACGTGTATGGTTAAGTATGCCCTCGGCACGCGGGCACTCTCGGGTGAAGACCGCTTCATGGGCTTGACTTTTTCCATCCCTCACTCGGTTGCGGCCCTTGAGCGACTGTGGAATAATAGATTGACATTTAGGTCTTGTGCCCATGTAGGAAAATTTGAGCCGTCGAGAGCAAGCTCAGCGAACTCAGGGTTCATCATGATGCCTACAATTGTGTGTTGCCATCGATTAAATTACTGAGTTAATAAATCTTAGGTATGAATGTAATAAAATATAATATAAATTATCTTGAATTGCATAGAATGCAAATTAAATTAATCAAGTAAAACTTAAATGCAAAAGAAACAGTAAGTGCAATGGAATAGAAAAGCAACGTAAAAACAATAGAATGGAAAAACAACGTACGTGCAAATGGAATAAAATAACCACCGTGAGGATGTATGCTTTATTTATTCCAAATTGAAGCTGAAAGCTTTTGGTACAATTAGATCATTACTTTGTGACAGCCAGCATCTCCCCCTAAGGCATGTGATGCTTAGGCTTGACGAGTGTGGCCTTCACCCTCCATGGAGGGGAGTGAGCCTACACTTTCTCTGTTTGTGAGACGGCGAGCTAATGGTCCATGTGGAACACTAATCCATGAGCAGATGATGCGCGATGGAGGTGCAACGACGTCGTTGGCGTATTCTAGCGATGCCGGTGATGGAGGTGGTGCATCAAGCGTTGGATCAACGTCGGCGTATGCCATGAGACACGATGAGGCAGACATGCATGCTACCATCGTCGGTGGTGGAGTCCATGGTGGAGGAGGCGTTAGCGTCCTTCATGCGGCATCGAAGTCTGGGTTCATGGGGCACACCTCGTGTGCTGGACACGCGGCGTAGCCATGCACAGGACATGGCGCCGATGTCAGCAATAGAGATGCCGGTCCTAGACTTTGCAATGCAGCCATTTCTGGGATCGCCTCTTCCATGTGGGCATCATGGGGCTGATCCCCGAGGAGGAATGAAATTGTTGTAAAGTGAATGGAATGAATAGAGATTTAGGAACAACTACTATCTTTCATTGATCTCATAGAATATATCCAAGTGAAGAGTTGCGTCGCCGTATCGGACGCAACTATTTGGTATTTCTGTACAGATATGCTACTGCTCAATAGTTGCCGAAGGGACATGCCCTTTTGGGAATTACTAACGGCTAATTCTATGATTAACTGCTAATATATTGCTTTGGATAAGATCACCGAATGGATCGTAGAGAGGTGTCTATTGGTGAACAGACATCATTTCATAACACTCCCTCTTGATCGAATCTTCCTTAAGATCAATATAGCTGTAAGCTTGGATTCCTCGAAAAACCTTATAGGAAAAATCTAAGAAATATATATGTATAGATATGCCATAAAAACTCCTTTAAACCTTATAGAATAGGAAATAGCATATATGAGTGTGATTTAAATAAATCACTATTGGGAAAAAATATTGGAGATACGACATAAAGATAACTCCCCAAAAACCTTTTCAGGAAAAATATGAGCAGCAATATAAAGTGATATGCCGCTAAAACTCCTTTAAAAACCCAGTGGGAAAATTAGGAGAAAATATGACGACATATATTAGTATTGCCTCTTGGATAACTCACATGAAAAACCTTTGCAGGGAAAACCATACATGAGTTGTGAGGGCAATATGTGTCTTTGATATTTCCCATAAAAACCCCAATGGGGAAAATAGAAAATATGACACGTGCTTATATTAATATTATTTCATTTAAAAATTTAACAAGAAACCTTGTGAGTAAAACTTGTGAAAGAAAAGAGTGTAATATGATGCTAGTATAGGTAGCATCTAGGAGATGTCCCCCGATTCTTGCAAATTTTGAAGCCGCCGCATACCAATTTCATGTACAAATTTTTGAAACATAGAAGTTAGTAAGGACTTAGTAAATAGGTCAGCGAGATTATCACATGACTTGATTTGCAAGATGTTTATTTCCCTGCTTTCCTACAATTCAAGGGGATAAAACAACATAGGAGTAATGTGCTTAGTGACATTGCTCTTTATATGACTTGTTTGGATCTGTATAACACAAGCAGAATTATCTTCATAGATAATTGTAGGTGATTCAATTGAACCATACCACATGACTGTTATATGTGGTTAATCACTCTATGAAGCCATACACATTCACGTGATACCTCATAGAGTGCAATTATTTCAGAGTGATTAGCGAGGTCGATGTAAGAGTCTATTTAGAAGACTTCCATGAGATAGTTGTACCTCTATGTAGGAATAAAAATCATGTTTGGGATTTGCTGTTATGGGGATCAGATAAGTAACTAGCATCTGCGTATCCAATCATATTGGGATCATGATTTTTCTTAAAGAATAAACCAAGATCCTTTGTGCCATTAAGATATCTAGGGATTTTCTTTGTTCCTGTCCAATGACGTTGAGTTGGATCTACACTATGTCTAGCTAGTAAGTTCACTGCAAATGCAATATCAGGCTGCACAGTTGAGTGGGGACTGAGTGGGGACAGAGCAGGTCAATTTGGGCTGTAAAGGCCATTTAGGCCGATCGGCAAGCTAGCGGTGGGGTGAAATCCTTAACTGCTACCTACAGAGCTGCCGCTGCTCCCGATCCCCATTCCACTGTGCCGCCGCCATTGCTTGCCTTCAGTTCGAAGAGGACTCCCCCACATTGGGAGAGTAGAAGCCGACGCCGTAGGCTACCATTTTCAGCACCTCCACGCTCAGGAGGCCAAGATCTACCGGGTTCCAGGTGCTGGTGCAACAGAGGCTAGGGCGTCGATTCGACTGCCACCACTGCGGGCCGAGGAGGCACCGGAGCGTCGGGGGCTTGGTGGCAATGCCCTCCTCCGGGAAGGCCTTCTCCTTCATGCGGGCTGTGGCCTCCACACGTGTCGCGGGCAAAGAAGCCGGTGCTGCTGCCAAAGGAGGAGCGGAAGGGCCAACGAAGTCCATGACATAGTATGGAGGAATGCCGGTCCTTGCTGTACGCGTGCCGCCTGGGTTGATGAGGTAGCCAATGCTGGGGCCGGCCACCATGTCCACCTCTTCTGCAACCTTCATAGCATCGAGCTATGTAGCAGCCTGCATAGCAAGGAACCACGAGTCAAGCGGGGGAAGGCCGGTGCCTGTCGCCACTGGAGTCAGAGAGGATGGTGTGGGCAGCGGTGGGAGGAAGGCATACTTGAGCGTGTGCAGTATCAGGGTGTACTCCTTGCAGAAGTCACCCCAATAGCGAGGGGGTGCTGGTCTCGGTGACATCAGCTCCATTGGGACGTACGCTGGGGCAGTGACGGGCTCTGCAGCAACTTCCTCAACGGGCGGCTCCGGTGCTTCCACAACTAGTGGCGTCGGGGCTTCAATGGCAACTAGTGGCGCAGCGTTGCTTGGGCCGGCACCGTCCGCCCCATGGCGAGGTGATGGCAGCTGGCTCTGCAGACGGAGGCCGCACGGCGAAGCATGGCAGCCACGACGGATCAAAATGCAGCAAAGATGCGGCCATAGCCATCTCCATTGCCAAAGTTGCGACGTATACGAGGCCCAAGGTACTCAAACACGCTGCTGCGGTGCCCATGGTGACCGCGGTGACGAATCGGGCCAAGGCGCACACCACCAACATGGCAAAGGGCAAAGAACAAACCACTAGCAATGTGAGAAGGTAAATTGATTCGGGCCATGATTCTTACTGATGGTTCAGAGGCATGCGTGCCTATTCCTGAGAGTGTCATTCTTCTACTCTTGTTCACGAGCAAGTGCTGATAACGTGCTATAAAGTGAATGGAATGAATAGAGATTTGGGAACAACTACTATCTTTCATTGATCTCATAGAATATATACAAGTGAAGAGTAGCGTCGTACAGATGCCGTATGGATGCAACTGTTTGGTGTTTCTATACAAATATGCAACTGCTCAATAGTTGCCAAAAGGACATGCCCCTTCGGGAATTATTAACTGCTAATTCTATGATTAACTGCTAATCTATTGCTTTGGATGAGATCACCGAATGGATCGCGGAAAGGTGTCTATTGGTGAACAGACATCGTTTCATAACAGAAATCATGCGGAGGCGATCATGTTAAACCATAGGATGGGAAAGGTCTAGCCCACAAAGAAGAGCACGGTGGAACTGTAGCATAACCAATTGGAGAATTAGGTAGACTAAAGGCATGGAAGAGGGCGGCATTCTACCTTGATCAAAGAAGCGCAGCGAGCAAAAGTGTCAATAACGTATTACAAGTGGAAAGAATTGCAAGTGACAAGAGAATAGAGCTCAAGACCAAGTTTTCATTCATCTTTCTCATGTATATATACAACTTTGTAACATCAATAGTATGGGGTTATGGAAGTCATAAACCAGTCATAAAGTGTCATTTAACCTTAGGTTACAAAGATGACATAAAGGGTGAGATTAATAAGAGATCAATATTTGTAACATGGTCATCAGCCATTAGATCATTTTTTTCAAAGCATCTATCCTTTGTAAACATATTGAAGGTTTCTCGTTCTGCATCACATGCTCTTTTATTCATGATGAGGCAGACTATAGCCATAGCCAAGAAGATGTCTTCTTTAGCCACAACCAAAAAATGTGTTATAAAATGCTAGCCATAGCCAAGAAAAATTCTTGTTGGGATGATAAAAAATGGGCTCTTTCTAGGCGCATTAAGAATCCATTTGTATCTCCAGTCAAGAGAATTAAAACACGCAATCAGCTAGAAATGGAGTTGGTCATTCAGGTCAACGAGCTTGTGTGTAGAGATTAAGGCCCCCTTTGGCTCCATAGGAAAATCAAAGGAAACGTAGGAAAGCGAAGACGTAGGAAAGGGAAAATGTAGGAATGCAGACCCAATCCTACGAACAAACAAAGCCTGCCTTCGTGGCCAGCACTAGCCTTTGGCTTCGTCGTTATCCTTTCTGGAGCAGCTGGGACCGGACACAGAGAGAGATGGAGGGGAAGAAGAGCAGCGGCGGATGACAAGGCTCGGCCCCACTGCGGAGGCAAGTGCAACGACGACTTCGGCGGCGTTCGTGGGCCTCGCATGGACGGTGGCTTGAAGGTGAAGGCTTGGAGAGCGGAGTAGGGCAGTGGGCGGGCCGCTGCTGCGGCATCAGCGCCGACAGAGCTCGGCTCCCGCATGGATTCGGCCTAGAGTCGCGGCCACCGGAGGCAGGAGAGTGGAGCAAGGCAGCGGCGCCGCAGGCTCACCCGCCGCACTCGCGGGGTCGTGGCCATCTTGGCGCTTTCGGGGCCTCCGAGGAGGAGTACGTGGCGGCGGGACGGCCCCAACGAGGAAGGTGGCGCCGCACCGCACGGACATGGTGCTCGTCTTGGCGAGGAAGGCGGGCGCTTCGGGCCCAGGCGGATGGCGGATGGCCCGGCGTGGAAGGCCCCAAAGGCGTGGAAGGCGACGCTCGGCCCAGTGAGGACGGCTGCGCTCGTCCAGCGTGGACGCGACGCCGCTCCGGCACAGACGGTGACGCTGCGTCAGGATGACGACGGCGGCGGGCGGCAGCTGTTTGCCTCGGACCGTGAAAACAAGAGCTTGAGGCGCATTTTTTCTTTCCTTCGGAACGGATTCCTCCACTTCTCCCGTGTCTTCACAAACATATGATGATGTCATCCAATCCTATGGACCCGTTTCCTTCGTTTCTCCCGTGCCACACTCGTGAACCAAAGGGGGCCTAAGTCATCGGGTTGACCCCTTCAAATCTGCATCTCTACTAATCAGTTCCCTCACCACATAAATGATAACCGTACATTTAGATTTGGATTTGATTGTTTACACATTCAGTCCACATGCAACATGATTAAAGTTTTAGCAATACAAGTAGGAACTAGGGTGCTCTATTTATATTATATAAATGCACTGCATTGGCTTAAATAATCATTCACCTGCAGTGTTGTTTCTTCTCGGAAATTCTTCTTGACATTTAGTTTCAACATACTACTTTAGTTAGTCTCTGCTCTTGATGTAGTTTGATTACGTGATGATACTAGTTGGTTTTTTATAGCACTACGCATTATAGTCATATGTACTGCATCTTTCATATCATTGGAAAAAGCCTTGAGCTCTCCAAACAATTCACATGTTGACTTCATAGCTATCGTCGCTCACATCGGACTCGTCATACCTTGTTTCCTAATGCGTTTAGCGAGCTTGCACTCCAAGGCGATAAGTATATGCTTATTTAAGAAAAAAATTATGTTTTTGAAGTTCATATGTTTTATCTAATTGTTGTAATAACTATAACTACTTTCTTATGTAGCGGCTGAATTGTATTTCTCCGCACATTCACATATGATCCTATGGAGAGGAGTAAGTATAAGATCATGTGCAATAGGGCCTTCTCATTTAGTGGAGCTCCCAAATAAAAAGTATCTAGACTTGTATAAAATGGTTACCAAGCATATAATGCACGACCTTTGTGGAGCACTTAATCGCAATTATCCACATACAAAGGGTCATGATTCTTGCAAGAACCGTTACCCACCTTACTGCAATGTCACAGTACATGACAAGAATTCATATCCGATTTCGGACACAAACTTGATAACAATGAGTCGTGCCCGATACCTCCTATATCTATTCAACTGCCACTTAATGTTGACGCATGTGGGAGTTCCAAGCCAGTCTAATATATGTTTAAGTACATTTATATAATTTATTTCTACATTACATTAGTTTGTCTAGCTTCCATGTTCAGCATAGTCAATTTATACATACATATATGGTCATATGTATACGTATATACTCACATGGTCAATTTATAATTTATATAATGTTCATACTTTCTAATTTTATATTTGACTGCACAAGCTTATCTTTGGCGTATTATAAACTATAAGTTTATAGAATACATCATAATGAACTAGATTTTTATAATATGAATTTGATTGTTGTTTCAGTTTCGCATCAGTTATATTTATATTTTTATTCTCAATCATTCACGAAGACTTATGAAATATCGATGTTCCAAATATCATGGTTGTAATATCTATATGTTGGTATTATTTTTTTTGTTGCAACGCATGAGCATTTATCTAGTATAAGATAACATACATAGTACATACCTTGTAATATTTGAAACGATGTTGCATTGTATTACCTTCTTTGATGGTGTTACTCTTGTCTCAATGGTACACGAGAATTATTTTTCATTGTATGAACCTATAATAGAAATAGGAAATAATTAAATTGCAATTAGCACATAAAGCACATCAAGATGCCACTATCCTGCCAAGTCTGGTATTTTCATATGAGAGCAAGGGCAAGCGAAACTTGTGCATACCGACCTAATTTGGTTTTGCTGAATCTGGTGCAGCTCCTTGGGCTAATATCCACCTTTCAAGCCTTTCTGGTGTTACCTGCATTACCATAGTAGTGGGTAAATAAAATTTATTGGGTGATCCACTTATCAAGGTAACATGCTGGTGAATATTTAAAATGCTATTGTCCTGCAAGAAAGTTGAAGCAATTTGAAGTGAAACTAATGAGTTAGATAATTATCATCCAATCAGGGATAATACCTCTGTATTCAGTAAAAAAAGGTGTCATCACAAGGTGTTGCAGGGATTATACAGAATGTTTAAATAATTCATAACAAGAAATTAAAACTAGCTAGAACTAGCAGATATGTCATTATCCAAAATCCATCAAATTAAAGTTAATTGAACTCAAGCTTCATTTTTAATGCTGAAAAAACATTAAACAACAATGAATGTAGCTACAATACTATTGACAACACAATTCCGTTTGACCTGTATATGCTGACAGCACAATTTGATTGGACCACTCTCGCAGTCCCAACCGTGAGTTGCAGTTATAATTTCACCAAGTTGATTTTGTTCCACAAACTCCCGTCTGCCCTCTCTCTTAGATGTGATAAGTTAAAGAAAGGTCCAAAAGAGAGATGAAGTAATGAATAACAAAGGCCCAAGAACACCAAGAACAGAAAAGAACACCAAGAACAGAAAAGGATCTCAAAAGTGGTAGCAATAAGCTGAAGGGTGTTGATGGTTTGCTAATTTAGCAATGGATGAGCACACCAATATAATCCTAGAACCATTATCGCTCTCAAGCAGAGGTGAACAGCATGGAGAACAGGTTAGAACAAAGCAACACATACTGCAACCTATTTTTAGTTAGTGAATAGGCTAACCCACAATAATAATTTCTCCCACAAACAGCTAGCTGCAAGGAATATTCAGCTACAGGTCATCACGAGCTAACCAAGTCCAAGGCAAATATTTCAGTACAAGTAAGCATCATTGAACATTAATTTAGAGCTGGAAGTTTAAACGAATTTTATTAATTTCCAAAGATACTATTCTTAAAGATCTAGCCATGCCAAAGACAACCCTATTCATCTTTCTATCAAGTTAACATCACACCTGAATTTACCTTGATGCCTCGTTGTTGAATTGGATTAGACCAACAAATAGCACTCAAAATATGCAAAGGCAACAAACAAAAAGGTCACTTTAACATAATCCAGAACCGAAATGCCCTACGCAAACACCGAACACTTATAATTTTAAATGAACTGTAACAAAGATACACATACGACATACCTAGCCGAAGTGTGTGCACTGGGCGGCGATGGCGAGCGGCACGATGAGGAAGAGCACGACGAGATTGGTGCCAAGGAAGACCTCCCGGCAGGTTTTGGCGAGGATGGCTCTGAGCAGCGCAACTGTGTGAATGTTAACTCAACCAATCTGGATTTTATTTTGTTAACTCTGACCGTCCGGATTTTTTGAACGTTATGACGAATCTGATGGAAAGGTCTTAACTGATCTGAAGGAAGTTGGTGGCCTGCTTTCCGTGAACTGGTTGATGTACTTCCTTTCGACAACATACAAATGAAAATTAGCAAAAGAACAAAGACTGTTAGGGCTTTGAAGCTGACATTTCTGATTCCGAAAGTGTTCCTGAACCAGCTAGCAATGGTACTGAAAATGGTACACTGGAAAAAGCACTGAACAATGCATCATACTGCTTACCTAGAAAGTCATGGTTACACTTCACAAACTGAAAGGTGAATGATCGAGAACCAAAATCGAGAGAAGTTCAGAAGATGGACAGACCAATGAAGAACCGACTCGGATCGATAGAGACCTACTATTGGCTTTGTACGCCTAATCTGCCAAGAGGAGCGGCTTACGGAATAATAATGCATAACTGAATATGTTGTGGAGGTTACTATTGGCTTTGTACGCCTAATCTGCCAGGAGGAGCTGCTTATACGGAATAATAATGCATAACTGAATATGATGTGGAGGTAGTATAGCAAAAAAAAAAAAAAAAAAAAAAAAAAAGGTAAGAAAAAGAAAAAAGCGAAGAGAGACAGCCACACCACACATGTGCTTGTCAGAATTATTCGATCGATTGTTTCACGCGTTGGTCACGCCACAATCGCACCCAGCAAGAACAAAATTAAAGAACGATCTCGACCAGGCTAATTCCACAAGCCTTAATCCCCTGTGCATTTGGACTAAAACCAGTATAGGCGTGCCGGATCATGGACAGTCGGGCCTTTCCAAGATTATGAACAGTAGGGCCTTGCCAAGATTATGAACCGTATATATAAGAAGAAGGGAGGGAGGAAAACCTGGACAGGCGGTGGACGATCCGTTGTTGTTGCTACCTCTCCACTACCACGGCGAGGATTAAGTAGAGGCGGCGAGGCCGTTAGGATCACGGATCTGTTGCCGCTGGATCGATCGTGCAGTGCAGGGGGCGTGGAGCGCGTGACGATCGGCAGGCCTGGAGCCGCGTCCGCAGGCTCCGCTCCGCACGCGGACTGCAAACTGATTCGACGATGACCGGTGAATCCATCTTGCAGGTCGACAAGGGATTATTTCAGGGGGCGAGGGCTCACCCTGATTTGTAGAAGGCAAGGCGTCGTTGAATGATTCTTGTTGCCTTATTTGTGAGCCATTTTATCACTTTAATTGGCAACGTTATGGTCATCGGTTTTTTATAGGGAAAATTAACGGCGGTAATTGTTTTGGGAGGGTCACGGATCGCATGCAGGCACGCGGTGATTTGCCGGGAGAGTCGCGGATCGCATGGCACGCAGTGATTTGCCGTATGGACTTCCGCGAGGGGCGAGGGGAGTTGAAAGTCGGGTGCACAATTCAATTCCCCTCACTAATTTTTAGGTGCAGAGGGAAAAAAAAATTATTTAGTGACGTCACCTATTCACGTACCAAATAGTCATCAATGCGGAATCTATTCATATATTCCTTGTTTCTCCCAGCATCGGACATAAGATCAGATCGTTATTCTGTATAAAATAAAACGCTTTTTACTTGTACTCCTCTTAAGATCGTTCACCACGTTATGTAGTTACTGAAAAATTGTTTTTGCGTGGCGTTGATTTTTGTTATTATTTCATGAATTTATCATTTATCTTGAACTGTTTGGTACATTGAGCCAACGTAGTACGATGCACGAATGAACTCTTAATAGACGTGCGTATGTTGGAAGCAATATATAGTGGTGCACCCATCTTACTCCTCTGTTCACGTTGTCCTTCTTTCTCCTTCTGTGCCCACCTTTCTCCCCCTACCGCCACCGCCTAGACCACTATTCACTCCTTCCGCACCATACCAACCCTTCCAGTCTGTAGGTGACTCCTCCACCCTTCCCCTCCCCTCCCACTCTCTCTTACACTGTGCCATCCAGTTGTCTCCCACTCCCATCGCCCACTTCGTGGTGCTCCTGTCAGTTCACTCGTTGCCCCTCAACCCGCCACCACCGTTAGGCTGGCCCCTTCGTTAGGCCCTACCTCTCTAAACCCGCTGGCTATAAAAACCTAACTGCCTCCACTGCGCCGACTCGGATTCATCGGCGTCATCACGTGCGTGTCGTTTTGGGTAGCGGCATGCACGCATTACCGGATTCGTCTTCTTTGCCGATTGCCCCAAGTACTCGGCAAAGCCCATATTACACTCGGCAAAGGCTTTGCCGAGTGTTGCACTCAGCAAAGGCCATTTGGCAAAGACCTCTTTTGCCGAGTGCCAAAAATCGGGCACTCGGCAAACCCTTTGCCGAGTGCCCACAAAAAAAAAAAAACCTGAAAATAATAAAAAAAAAAAAAAAAAATTTAATCGGGGGAGGGCCCCACCGACCATCGCCCATTCATCTCTATCCGGTGGGATTTTTTGCGGCATTTTTCGAGACTTCATGTCTAGTGGGATTCAAACTCATGATCCTCTCCTCCGCGCGAAGCATCCCCTACCACTGCACTACACACTCACATGTGTTTATATTTCGTTTGGGTTTCTAAATATTATGCAAAATCGAGTAAAAATTGCTTGTTTGAGGCTCTAAACGAATTCAAATAAAAAACTTATCAACTACAAAGTTTCATAACTTTTCGAGATCTACAATTTTCATTTAAGGAGTTTCTCCATCCGAGGTCGTTTATAAAATTTGAATTTCAAATTTGAGCGGATTCAGATGCAGTTTCGCATGACAAGATGAATTCAAATGAAAAAGTTGTCAAATACAAAGTTTCATAACTTTTCAAGATCTATAACTTTCATTTTGGATGTTTTCCCATCCGAGATACTTTCAAAAATTCAAATTTTAAATTTGAGAAATACTACTGTACTTTTTGTTAGCAAAATTAATTCAAATTAAAAAGTATTCAACTACAAAGTTGTATAATTTTTCAAGACCTATATCTTTTATTTTAGTCATTTAATCATTTGACATAGTGGTAGAAACATTGTTCACAAATCTTATATGTCTCTGTTATAGTTTAATAAACTACGAGAGAGATACGTAAGGTTTGTAAATAGATTTAATTTAATTTTATTAAATTAAGAAATATCCGAAATAAGATATTGAAAAGTTATACAATTTTGTAGCAGAAATTTTTTTCATTTAAATTAATTTACTGCTCCTAAAATATACTCTGAAATATGTCTTTGTCGAGTGTAAAAATAAAACACTCGGCAAAGGCCTTTTTTGCCGAGTTTTTTTTTTTGCCGAGTGTTTTATCTTTGTCACTCGGCAAAGATCTTTTTGCCGAATGCCGAAAAAACACTCGGCAAAGCTATTGACACTCGGCAAAGAGCCGGATTCCGGTAGTGACGCCAAATAAGAATTTTGGCAGTACCACAGCAACTGTCTGATCTATGAACACCATGCGTTCTGGCTGTCCGACTGTGTACACAAACTACAAGTAGGGTACAAGTACGCAGGCGATATTCATCGATGTTTTCTTCGCCTTACTTACTTATTTGCATATGATCACCTCTGTGAGTAGCTTATACCGCTGCACTCGCGCCTTCGCCCTGAACGGCGGCTTCGTCCTAGCGCCGCCAGTCTGCACCTCCGTCCCCTTCGCTGCCGTTGCTGCCGCCGGCCGCCGTGCCGCACTCTCTTGGCTGCTCTTGGGCTTCTTGACCGGCTTATGGGGCTCCGCCTGGAACGCTGACCTTGAGCATCCGCCAGAACCAGCACAGGGCTGATCCTTGTTATCATGATGGCCACGAGAACCGTTCAGCCGCCTTGACGACGACGCCCTCTGTTTTGTCCTCGCCGTCGTCAGCGCCTTAGCCGCCGGCGATGGCGAACGGGGACCTCCACCGACTTCGTTATCTCTCAGGCGCCAGTTGCATATCGTGTACGCCATCATCCTTGGGTACTGGTCGCTGCAGTTCGTAAGCAGCAGTCAGTGGCTCAGTGCATGCAAGATTTAGGAATCGGCCGGCGGACAGTTAAAGAATGGCAATCGGAAGCAATTGCGGTAACACATATACATGCAGGCAAGGCATCCATGTACTCGATCTGTCGATGATGCATGTTCTTACCTGTGCTGCAGCCGCTGGAGGAAGAGGGTGCTCTGGAAGAGCTCGCCCGGCAGTCCTTGGTCGCCGCACATGCAGCAGATCGACGGCGGCTGCAGCGGAGGCGCCGTCATCGTCAGAGTTGGGGGAGACAGCGCATGGGCTAGCTCGCGATCGATTTGGGAGGATTATTCAGTTTGGGCTTTCGATAGATTGATTGATATATAGGCGTACGTATATGCGGCCGTCGTATCTCAGATGAGGTGGATCAGTCATGACGGACGGCAGGGCTGCTGCTTTCGTGACGCGAGGGTCAGAAGAAAACGAGCGAGTAGACCACGCGCGCATGCACGGGCTGGCGACTTTTGAGTGTTGTGTTGTAGTGGCTGCATGGCCACCGTGGACTCGGCGCCTAGCAAGCCCAGGCAGTCAGGCACTCAAAGAAGTCAAAGTCAAGAGTCAGAGGGGTACTAACGTACTTTCCCTCAGGAGCAATTTCAGACTAAAAAAAATCGTGCCAAAAACGTGAAGGTTCACAATGTGGTTCCGTGGAATAAGACATTAACATATGCTTTCTCTATACCCATAAAACTTAACGTTTTAATAAAACTAGTAGAAATGCACGTGTAACATGCACGTGTTTAAACAATTTCCTTTGCCCTGAATAAATATTAATGAAATTTTAACATGTCAATTCATACATATCTTATAATAAAACTGATCATACACAGCCTTAGTGCCAACCAGTCTAGGCCCTGAGTATTATATTGCAAAAAGTTACTAAAAGTAATACAACTACAATCGAGAGGATTTAATTATACATGACTGTTTTTTGGTAAACAATTTAGTGTTTAATAAATGGATGCGTGACACACACGAGTATTTTTTAAAAAAAATCATTCACAAGGGAGGAATAATGATAAAAACTGGACAAATAGGAAAGCATCTGATTTTTGCAGCTCTATGTTCTTATCTGCTACCTATGTTGTTTCTAGATATTCATTGTGTCGGTGCTAAAACTAGTGGTCCTAGTACCAAAATGAATTTTCGTGCTCCCAACCCCTGGATGGTGTGCAAGAAGGACACAAGAAGGTTTTGTATTATCAACATCAAGTGGGAGAGGGAATCTCAAGTCTCGTGTGAGATGGGTGAGTGTGTGTGTGTGTATTTGCCAAGGAGATTGCTTCTGTCCCCGGAAGGACCCCTCTTACATAGCCCGGAAGGGGAGGGCGGGCTTTGCAAAGGGGCTCCCCCTTTTACATAACTCGAAGTCGGCTCCTCGTTTTATAACTAATGAATGCAGAGGCTAGGATCATGAGCATGCATGGTTAATATCAAATTCGTGAATCGAGGGGAGGAATGAAGCATAAAAATTTGGTCAGAGGTGCGAGCGGTGGCGGGACGGCTCCCATCCCTGCCAGCGCCCGACGCTTTAAGGCGGGCGGTAGATAATGTCAAGTGTGATCCCGAGGCCTTAGCGTGACGGGACCGGGGAACTCGTCCGAGGCCGACGGGGAGGCCTCGGGTATTTTTTAAAAGGCCTCATTTGGAATCCTGAGAGGCTCGGGCGAGGGATCGCCCTTTGAGAGGCTGGGCGAAGTCGGAAAGCGGACGCCCTGCCCGAGGCCTCTACGGGACAACAGGAACTCGTCCGAGGCCTTAGTAAAGGAGGCTTGGACGGGCGGAAAGTTTTTGAAGTCCTCGCAATTTTTCTACCGGGCCTGCGTACCTCACTGTGTGGCCGTTTCTTGGGCCTAATTGTTAGGAGGGCCCTTATTTTGGTCCCCTTCGACACATTGTTCTTAGCAAATGTTTCCTCTGCTTCTCACATCAATCTTCTCGCCTCTTGCCTTTGCATCAACCACCCCCTTTTACATAACTCAATTTTTTATAACTAACAATGCAGAGGCTAGGATCATGAGGATGCATGGTAAATATCAAATTCACAAGGGAGGAATAAAGATAAAAATTCGGTCGGGACAGTGCCCGGACATCCGGCCCAACAAGGTTGTCCGGACGCTTCTCTGGGCCGCCCGATTTGGAATCCCACGACACCCTTTTCACAGCACAGACCGAGCGTCCGTTTTGCCTCTACCCTCGCGGCTCCGAGCCGACAGCGCCCCCTGGAGTAGCAAGGCCGGCAGGGGGTGTTGGTATATTATCAAAAGCAGAAAAGACAAGCGCACGGATACCGCTGTAGCTTTTAACTAAGAGTATTCCAAGGTATCGATTTTCCACGAGGAAACGAAGTGTACTAGTATCGAATCAAGAACATCCAAAGATAGAAAAGATAAATGTTTTTGGTGGGTAGAGACGGGTTGTCTAAGATCAACTAGATAACTAAGGATCAGGCTTACTATACTTGCTAACTTTGGAGCAACAGGACCTTTCCAACTCTCGAAAAAAATGCGAAAGAAGTAGTTGGGGAAGGCTGCCAAAAGCTCTACGAAACACCAACTCCGACGTGGTGGAATACGAAGGCCAAAAGAGTTGTCACCTCTAGAGGCTACCACAACTAACCGTAAGAATTGGATTCGGTAAATACTAGTCTAGACACCATCTACACTAAGGAACTATCTAGTCACGCACGTTAAAAGTATATGATTATCAAAGTAAAGTAAGATTTAAACTTAATTAAATAGACTTGAGTTGAAGTGCACGAAGATGAATCGATATTGTAGAGGTACAAAGTTGAGGGGATCCGCAGGCCGGCTCCATCTTCTAATCCTTCCTTTCCCTATTTTCTAATGTATTTAGAGGTTGATCCATTCAAGGGATTCGGATGAGTCTCTCTCAGAGAATATGAATTAGGGTTTCTTGGATGAATGAGGGACGGTTTGCTGAGATTGACTTTAAGTTTAGCTTAATTCCTGTATTATACTTTTCCTTTTTATTTAGTGTTGGCATTTCTAACATCACTGCAATAAAACCCAAATCTCTATCCCACGCAATGACACTAGAAATATTGGTACTAATTAACTTGCCTTTAGCAACTAGCCACTAGCCTCTCTACCCTTACTTCTAACTATGAAACTAGGTTGTCATTCCCAATTATAAAGTTAGGAATAAACTCTGGTACTAAATCTTATCATTTTATGTGACTAGGCAGAAATAAATAAAGATAAATATAAACTAAGAATGATTCTGCAAGCGGACGAGATAATTATACTATTGTAGTATTTACCTAGAGTATTACCAGGTTGTCATTTATATTCTACCACTGGAAAGGCATTGCTAAGAACCTACTCTATAGTATTGATAACACTTATATATACAGTGAATAAGAGATGTAGCCAATGTCAACTCTTCTCAATAACAGGAAGGTGTCACAAGATAAACAATAGATAAATGATAAATATGATAAATATAATCAGTCATCTCCTAATGATACTAATCCTATCATAGCACTCTAATCATGTCGCGGTTATCTAATCGGGTAATAGAGAAATAACTCCTAAGTATTCAAAGGTACAGTCAAAGCTATTTCATTTAGTGCAAGTATGTCTAACAATCAAGTTCCCTAACACAACGGAGCAATGTACAGAAGAAGATGAGTACAGAACCTCCTCTTAACCCCCCGACAATCCCACTCTACCAATCCACCGTACGGGGAAGGCCTACAACGGACTCAATGGGTCTATCACACCCATGATCTACCTCACTACCCGGCACGACTGGGGATACTTGCAGATAAACAAAACATCTAGACACCACGTCTACATATTGCCTACCACTCACCATACAATTGAATAGATGAGCGCTATACGAACCAGTGCATGAATATAATAGCAAACTAACTATACTAGACATATTAAAGTAGACAATGAACAATGCAATCAAGAACATAATAATAAAGAATAATGTTGATAGTAATGATCGTATACAAACGTAGATATTACAATAAGAAAGAAAAAAGCTTAAGAACTATCTGGGACTCTTCTCTTCTTGACAACGTTGGGAATCCAAGATCGATAAAGAACTTGACTTTCTCTACTCTAGATCTAACTAGGCTAAACTATGAACTAGAAAGCTATGAGAAACTAGAACTTGAAGCTCTAGATGACTTGATCACCAAATATCTCGAGATGGAATGAATGAATGAATTAGTTAGGGTTTCCAGGGGAGGTCTGGCTCCGCTTATATAGCCTGGTGGGATGCACGACAGCCGTTTGATCAAACCGACTTCACGTAGGGCTGAGATTGATCCTCAAAGGCGGTGGAAGAAGACTCAGTGGGGGGGAGAAGATTCCCCTCATAGGGGGGCCCGGCTGGCGGTGGGGGGGCCGGCCCCACCACTGGAGGTGGCCTCGCCTCTCCTTCACTTCGGTGTCTTACGGATCCTTCTAGAGTAGTTTGGCGTATTCCTGAGTTTTGGATAATTCCGTGGTGTAGATTTGTAGTTATGCCCCTTTTTTGGTGTTTTCTGGTTTAATCCCTAAAAACTGATAAATCACCAAAACTCATGAAAATTGTTAGATAAAACCCTAGCCTTCTAGATATTGATGTATATTTCATGACTTTTGATATGTAAAATGTTGACGCTATCCACCGTCAATAACTCCCGCAAGCTTACCTTTTGCTAGTCCCTTAGCAAAACCTAGAGTTGGATCAGGAGTTGCTACAATGTTTTCACTCTAACAAGTACACATGCTCTTAAACAAAAATTTTCTCTGCATTAGACAAAACTGCTCTAACTTTCAAACTCACCCATATTACCTGAAACTATAGAGCTTTTAACCTTCATGTGAGTCTTGAGTAATTGAAAGACAGAACAATCAAGTCAAGCACTACATCTCAAATTCTTCACTCAACTAGTATTCCAGAGTTTTGCAAGTTTTTGCAATAAAACTCAGAGCTTAATTGTATGACACCCTCAGTCTCTCAAAGTATGTGGTATCTATGGATCTCGCTGAGGCATTCATGATGTCATGCATTCCTAATTCTAAGGATTATAGTGGAGTTTATTGGAGGGGCATTAAACAAGGATAAGCATACTTGCAATTCATATATTGTAAAGTAAAACAATGGATCTATAGAGAATCGAGTCATACAATCAAACCAAGATGTGCATGTGTGTGGAATATGGTGGATAGGTGTATATGTGGTGGTTAATTCTAATTCTACTTTTGCTCTTCAAAATGAATCTCTCTTTGTCGGGGACCAAATTAAGGGCCCTCCTAACAATTAGGCCCAAGAGACGTAAAACTAGGCCACACAAGAACAAACACGGCCTGCCAAGGCCCAGCGCGCACTGCGCACCAACACCACCAAGCCCACATTGCGGGGACTTTTAAGCAAACGCTAGCTTTCCGCCCGCCCAAGCCTCCTTCATCAAGGCCTCGGACGAGTTCCTGTTTTCCGCCTCGCCCGAGCCTCCCCGTAGAAGGCCTCGGACGGGCGTCCTCTCCGACTCGCCCAGCCTCAAGCCCGAGAGGCCTCCGGGCGGCGTCCCTGCTCCCGCCTCGCCCCGAGGCCTCCCCTGCCGAGGCCTCGGACGGGCACTAACGCCCGCCTCGGCCCGAGGCCTCCTGGCCGAGGCCTGGGACGGGCACTGCGCCCGCCTCGCCCGAGGCCTCCCGGCCGAGGCCTCGGGACGAGTTCCCCGCCTTCCATCCCGACCGAGCCCCGCGCTAAAGGCCTCGGACGACACGCGCCGCATCACCCGGTCAAGGCCCGATTAATCGACTTGACGTATATCCACCGCCCGCCTTCCCACAAAGTGGATCGCCGTTGACGCTTAGCCCCTCGGCGGGGGAGGAGAGCCGCCCCGTCACCACTCTGCACCTCTGCGCCCGCACTCTTGATTACAATCCCTACGCCAGAATGCCATGCCGGCCATTTGTAGGGGCGACATGATGACTAACCCTCAGAATAGGTCCCATCACGGGAGTCCAGATGCGGAGCATGCCGCATCCCGGCAGGAGCGGGGCGCCACCTCGCACGGGCGGCCGAGCCTTCCGGTGCCCGGGCCATCTGTGCACCTGGGCTTCCGTGAGCCGGGTAGACGAAGATGGCCCCGCACGCTATATCTCTACGCCGGCCACGCCGTATACGACAACGATGCCGCTGCCCTCAAGAGCCGGGACGGGAGTGAGTCAAAGCTACAAAGCAGGCCACGGTACTGGCACGCTCATCATGACGCCCACGCCGACCCCTCGGCAGAGGCAGCACGCCCCTCCTTCACCAAGAACGAGGAGCCGACTCCACGGGACGGCGCCCGCCATCGACAAGGCGGGCGTCGTGCAAGACAAAACCGCCGCCCTCACGGGGCCTCGGCACAAGGAGAAAGGGAGCCCCTAGGCTCGGGCGGGATGAGGCGGCGCCCACCGCCCGTCTTTCCTATTCAAACAACATATTTGTAAAGCCCCGCCCCCCCCCCTTCCGGCTATAAAAGTGGGGGGACGGGGGGTCCTTCCGAGGGGGCAGGTGAATCCTAGGAAGCAAATCGAGCAATCTCCTTGGCAAACAAATACACACACTCACTCATCTCACACGAGACTTGGGACATTTCCCTCTCTCCACTTGCTTGTACACCCTACCTACGAGGCACCTTGGTGCAGGATAATACAAAAACCTTCTTGTGTCCCTCTTGCACACCATCCGGGGTTGGGAGCACGCACGTAAATTCACTCGTTGGTACTAGGACCACTAGTTTTAGCAAGCGGTTGGCGCGCCCAGTAGGGGCTGGTGCGTGCTTTTCGCTTTCCTTCCCGCCAAAACTCCGGAATGGCCAAGAACGACATTTCTGGGGCGGATTCCCAGCCCCTAGCTCCCTCCACTCCAGTGGCTGGAGCCAGGGGACCGATCCGGTTTGGTGAGCTCGAGTTCGTGTCAAGCTGAGTCCGGTATGACATGGAACTTCTCCCGGCCGGAATCCGGGGACCTCCCGACCGAACTCCGGTGGACCTACTACCCCGTCGTCGCAGGAGGCGCCGTGGGCGCGTTCCCGCCGAGCGCGACGGACGCACCACGACGCCCGCTAGATCTGGAGGAGGACCTTTGCGGCGTTGCGATCGCGGCAGCGCGCCGCCGCCATCGCCACCACGCCCGACCATTTGGCCTAGTCAACGCCGGCGCCACGTGCGCCAGCGTACGTCTCCACCGTCGTGGGAGCCCGGAGAGGCGTCCACGCCGTCGGCGCTCCACGGAGCGCCTCGGCGTGGACATCCCCGACGGATCCATCCACGCCTATGAGGAGTACCTGGTTAGGCGGGAGGAGCGGCGGCACCACTGGGCGGCGCTACATCCACCCGATCCCGGCGCTACCTCGAGGACACGGAGCCACGGGGGTTCCTTCCGGAGCATGCCTTCGCTTTTCGGCTACCGGTTCGACTCCCGGGGCGACATGTACGATCCGACTCGTGAATGCTTTCACGTGGAGATCGGTGAGCTCGGCATAGGCAAAGAACGGCAACGGCGGCGACGGGGCCGTGATCCCAGGCCCGCGCAGGGAGCGACTCCGGCGGGGGCGCAACCCCCGAGGACCCTAACACATCCCGGCCTCGGGCGGGGGCCACAAACTTCGGCACATGCGGGCCCTCCGGGGACCGGCGAGCCACCGGCTACCCCTCAGGGAGGCCACGGCGTCCCGCTATCGAGCGGATTCGGGAGCTTGGGGGCAGGCTTCGCGCGGCAAATGCTTTATTCGGCCCGAGGAGATAGAAGCGTCACGAGCATGCCCACCGTGCGGCACGCAATCCTAGCCCCGCCTGCTCGTCGAGACGCGCGTGACGTCAGCAGAAGGATCGTCAACGACGAGGGTGGAGAGCGTCCCCCATCTTCCCACCTTGCGAGTCATAACGTCAAGGGCGGCTGCCCTCCTCGCCCCGGCCGATGCGGAACCATCGACCCGGAGGGACGGGCGGTTCGAGATGATCTGCGAGATTATCTCGAGACCGGGCTATCCCAAAGAAGCTGAAAGCTTCGGCCTCCCCGGACGGACACCGAGGGATGAGGAGGACGAAGAGCGCGCCCGACGCGAGCGAGAAGCTTCGGGTCCATCGGGACCCATCGCGAAGGCCGATCCGCGAGCGTCTTCTGGGGCGATCGGCGGCAAAGACGGCGATGGTGACGCACGCAACGTCATCAACAACGCCGCAAAGGAAGCGAGCCAGGCCGGATGCGACCGCCCGGCCAAGAAGGCGGAAGGCGCGATAGCGGCGAGACCGGGGACGATGCCGATCCTCGGGGGCGGCGCCCGGCGGGAGAGATCCGGCGGCGCGCGGTTCCCTTCCGGTTCCGACGGCCGGCCAATCTTGCCAAATACTCAGGAGAAACGAACCCCGAGGTTTGGCTCAACGACTACCACCTAGCATGCCGCCTTGGCGGCGCGGACGATGACCGGCTTATCATCCGCAACCTTCCGCTGCACTTGGGTGATTCGCACGCCGCTTGGCTGGAGCATCTTTCCGCCCGCACAATCCGCGACCGGGTCCGAGCTAGTCGGGGTTTTTGTGGGAAATTTCGGGGCACATACGTGCGCCCTGGGAATTCGTGGGATCTCCGTAGCTGCCGCCCGGAGGCCCGACGAGACGCTTACGTGACTTCATCGAGGCGCTTCTCGAAGAAGTGCGGAGTCGCTAAACGTGGCGGCATTGCTATCATCAATGCATTCCTTGACGGCACGACCTGCAAGGTGCTCGCCCACGAAGTTGGGTCGGAAGATGCCGACCACCGCCAACGAAGCTGTTCGAGGTGGCGACGAACCGCCTCCGGCGAGGCGGTGGGAGCGATTTTCCGCGACGTCGGCGGCAAAGGGAAGCGGAAGGAGGATAATGCCGAGGGGAGGCAGCCAGCGGCCCCGAGAAAAAACAAGAAGAACAAGCACAAAGGGAAAAAAGGGCAAGAAAGAGGTGGACTCCGAGGGGCGATATCGTTGCCACGGCTGACCGCAAGACCCCCCGAGGCCCCCGGGGCGGCCTCGACGACATGCTCAAAAAGCCTTGCCCTTTCCACAAATTCCCCGTCAAGCACACTATGGGGGAGTGCGATTTGGCTTGTCGCTTCTATCAAGCTTCCCCACCGAGGACAAGAAAAAGAAGGGGGGGAAAACAAGGGCGAGGAGTTCCCCGAGGTCCGTGGCGTTTTCATGGTCATCGGGGACCGCCGGCGAATCTCACCCCACGCCGAGATCAAGCACGGCGTCGAGATATTCTCGGTGCACCCGCCACTCCGCGGTACTGCCGTGGTCCGCCGACGCCATCACCTTCGGCATCGACGACCACCCGCCCTACGTGCCAAAGCAGGGGCGGTACCCGCTCGTGGTCGACCCCATTGTTGGCAACGTGCGGCTCACCAAGGTGTTGATGGATGGCGGAAGCGCCCTTAACATCCTCTACTCGAAACCCTCGGCTTGTTGGGGATAGCGCTCGCGGCCGGCCCGATAGCTCTCCCTTTCAGAGGCGTAGTGCGGGTAGACAGCGCTGGCCTCGGGCTGATCGACCTCCCGGCCTCGCTTTGGGACGCCATCGAACTTTTCGCAAAGGAGGTCATCACCTTCGGCGTGGTTGACTTTTCGAGGAACCTATCACGGAATCCTCGGACGACCAGCGTATGCGAAGTTCATGGCCGTCCCCAACTACACTTACCTTCTCCTCAAGATGCCAGGCCCTAATGGCGTCATCACCGTTGGCTCCTCCTACGAACACGCGTTCAAGCTGCGGCGTCGAGGCGGTCGAGCACGCCGAGGAGGCGTGGCGATCTCCGAGGCCCTCGACACCAAGCGTCACGGCCCGGTGCATTCGAGCCATCCGACGGAGTAAAGGAGGTCCCGCTGGACCCGCCTCTCCATCGGCAAGGCGGTGAAGATCTGCGCCTCCCTCGACCCGAAATAGGAAGTTGTGCTCGTCGACTTTCTTGGCGCGGTATCGACATCTTCACGTGGAGTCCCTCGGATATGCCGGGCATTCCGAGGGATGTCGCCAGCACTCCCTTGATATCCGGGCCGGGTCCGGACCCGGTGAAGCGGCGTCTGCGCCCGATTCGACGAGGAGAAGCGAAGAGCCATCGGCGAGGAGGTGAACAAGCTTTTGGCGGCCGGGTTCATCAAGGAGGTGTTCCACCCCGAGTGGTTATCTAACCTGTATTGGTCGAGGGGAAAAGAGTGGGAAATGGAGGATGTGTGTAGATTACATTAATCTAAATAAAGCATGTCCGAAAGTCCCTTTTCCCTTACCACGTATCGATCGGATAGTCGACTCCACTTCGGGTGTGAGCTCTTATCCTTCCTTGACGCCTATTCCGGCTACCACCAAATCAAGATGAAGGAGTCCGACCAGCTCGCGACTTCCTTCATCACCCCTTTCGGTATGTACTGCTACGTGGCGATGCCCGCCGGGCTCGAGGCCTTGAGGGGCCACGTATCGGCGGTGCATGCTGGGCGTTTTCGGAGACCACATCGGAGAAACCGTAGAAGCCTCACGTCGGCGACATCGTGGTCAAGACCAAGGAGGCCGACAACCTCATCAATGACCTTGAGGTCGCATTTCGTTGTCTCAAGGCCAAGAGCGTCAAGCTCAACCCAGAAGTGCGTCTTCGGGGTCCCCCCGAGGCATGCTCCCGGGTTCATCGATCTCAAAGCGCGGCATCGAGCCCAACCGGAGAAGGTAGCTGCGGTAACGAGCATGGGGCCGATCGAGGACCTGAAGGGGTGTGCAGCGAGTCATGGGTCTTTTGGCATCTCTAAGCCGCTTCATCTCACGGCTCGGCCGAGAAGGGCCTGCCTCTCTACGCCCTCCTAAGAAAGTCCGGCGCTTCTCACGGACCTCCGAGGCCCGGGAGGCCCTCGACAAGCTCAAAGCCACCCTCACGGGGCCCCGATCCTCGTCCCGCCCGGCCGAAGGAGCCCCTCCTCACGTATGTTCTTTGCAACAACGCGGTAGTCAGTGCGACCATCGTCGCCGAGGAGGCGGGGAGAGGGCCACACCTGCCGGTCGAGAGGCCGGTTTTACTTCATCGGCGAGGTGTTGTCCGAGACCAAGACCCGCTACCCGCAGATCGAAACTGCTCTACGCGGTGGTCCTGACCCGGCGCAAGCTCCGACACTGCCGGCGCTCACCCGTGGCGGTGGTCTCCTCCTTCCCGTTGGGGGAGATCCTCCAAAATCGGGGAAGTCTCGGGGCGGGTCGCCAAGTGGTCGTTGAGCTCATGGGGAAACCCTCTCCCTACGCGCCAAGGAAGGCTATCAAGTCTCAAGTCTTGGCCGACTTCATCGCCCGAGTGGACCGATACTCGGCTACCACCGCCCGGCTCCGGGAGGAATCTTTGGATAATGTACTTCGACGGGTCCACGATGAAGGCTGGGGCGGCGGCTGGCCCCTCTCTTTGTCTCCCCTCGGGGTGCACATGCGACACGTAATCGCCTTCACTTCAGCGTCAAACAACATGGCGAGTACGAGGGCCTACTCAACGGGTTGAAGATCGCCATCGAACTTCGGCATCAAAAGCGCCTTGATGTCAGGGGACTCGCGGCTTGTCATCGACCAGGTCATGAAGGACTCAAGGCGCCCACGACCCCAAGATGGACGCATCTTTTGCAAAGGCGGTGCGCGCCTGGGAAGACAAGTTCGAGGGCCTCGAGCTCAACCACGTCGTCCGGCAGTACAACGAGGCGGCCGACGAGCTCGCCAAGATCGCCCATTTGGAAGAACCCGGTTCCCCGATGTCTTCACAAAAAGGACCTCACGGCTCCCTCCATCACACTCGGCAAAGCGAGGAGGGAGACCACGGAGAGAATCACTCGACCCCCCCTCGGGGGCTCGGGAGATGTCCAAGGTCCCATCCGCAACCGAGGCCATGGAGATCGGCCGGGATCGACGGGGAGGATCCGGAAGCCGACCCCAAGCCGGACTGGGAGAAAGCCATACCTCGATTGGATCGTTCTGGGAACCCTCCCCGACGACTTCAATCGGCCAGACGCATCGCGAGAAGAGCAAAGTCTTTCGTCGTCATCGAGGATGACCTCTACAAGCGGAGCCCCTGGGGGTCTGCAGCGATGCGTCACGATCGAGGGAGGGCTTTGCCCTGGTTCGCAAGAATCCCACGCCAGGGTGTGTGGCCACCACGCCGCTCCCCGCTCCCTCGTTGGCGGCGCTTTCCGGCAGGGATTCTACTGGCCAACCGCGGTCGCTGACGCCACCGAGGTATGCGCACCGAGGGTGCCGATGCTACGCTCGTCGAACGCACCTACCGGCTCAGGCACTCCCAGACCATCCCGATCACATGGCCCTTCGCCGTGTGGGGGTTTGAACTTAGTAGGACCTCTCAAGAAGGCGCCAGGGGGCTTCACCCATTTGCTTGTCGCCATCG
>JADLZL010001464.1:0-21162 GCA_015844335.1 Chrysopogon serrulatus
GGCCCTAATGCGTGAAGGTCGAAGTCATTGCCTATGTGTAACAACCCAAATTTTTCATACAACGAAAAATCCCAACTATAAAATTTTTTCTCACAATACCCCCATGTAATGATGAGTGTCATTTAGTGGAACCAACCCTACACATGCATTACAATGACTCCCAAGTAGGACAATTCATATGCATACCTATAACCAAGATTTGCTATTATCACATGTGAAAAGAACCATGCTTTAATTCTTACAAGCTTTTACAACTAACGAAAGAATGTGTGATTTGGTTCTCATTGGATTTTTATGATGTGCTAAAGTAATTAAATAAATAAAAGTAAAAAAATAAATAATTAATGAGGACCCCTTTAATTATTTAAATCCACAAAACCTACAATTATGTACAATATGTTGCTACCATCATCTTAAATATGATATTATGCCCACAACCCCAAGTAAATGCGCGGGGATTTAATCCTACACTAAGGATATTGTCTGGACTAATATGGACCTCCTTTAGTACACTAGATCATACACACCATGCTAATTACTGCTATGACATATATATATATATATATATATATATATATATATATATATATATATATGAAAACCTAGAAAAGCAAAGTAAGAAAAAGAAAGGAAACTCGAGGAAGAGGAAAGAGGCCCAACCACCATGCGACACCTCGGCCCACCGCTGCTCTTCCCTTTTTCTTTTTCCACTCCCGAGACGCCTACGTGGCCGCCTCCATCAGCGCGGCTCGCGCCAGACCGCACTCACGCTTGGCGCAAGGCCGAACACGCCCGGCCACCCCGCCTTTCCCGCTGCCGCTCGACGAATGGACCCCCGCCTCGCTCGCTACCACACTGACGCACTCCGCCATCTCCTACTCAAGCCGACGCGATCCAGGATGGCGATTAAGAGTCGCAACGGCACAAGGCCCCCACGAGCCACGCCTGCCTCCCGCGACTCCCGAGCCTCACCCCTCACCGGCCACATCGGGACCTACTGTGGTCACGCCACATTGCGTGATCAGCTCGCTACAAGACTCCAGCAGCACGCCACCGCCGTGGAACTCGCGCTTCCCCGGCCGCGTTTCTTTGGTCACTGAGCCAAATTGGCAGCACCTGCCAATTGGGGCCCGGCACGAAGACGCACTCGGCAACTACTCCGAGCCATCCAGAGCCGCCGATCACCCGGTGTGTCGGGGCCGACTGCCCACCCGCTGTAGAGCAGCCGCCGCGCTATTTAAGCCGCCCGAAAGACTCTAGGGTTCTCGCCCACTCGCCCCCATCGGTGGCTTTCACCAAGTCCCGCCGAGTCAAGAGGAAGAGAGGGAGGGAGCAGCAAGGGGGGGGAAAGACGTCGGACCTTCGCTGAGCTGCTCGTAGCCGCCGGAGCGTGTTTGCCGCCGGAGTTGGGGGTGACGACGCGGACGGGCTAACGACGTAGCAGTTCTGCACGGCACCGCGCCAACTCATCCCGGCATCGACTGACACTGCATCGCCATCCTAGCGCCCCTCGAAAACCACGGTGAGCCCCGCCGCTCTCTTCCAAACCTTGCCCCTCGCTCAAGGCCATGGCGTTTCCTCAGCTGAACGTGAAGGCCGAGCCATTACCGCTCAAAGTTCACGGACACACACTCACACGGACTCGCCCAGCCCCTTAGCCAATCGACCACTGAGATAGGAGGATGCCGGCTTGTAGGCGACTCCATGACCGCCGCAAGTGGAACCATCTCGGCCACGCGAACCGTTGTTCCAAGAGCACGAAGCCCCGAGGAGGACCTAGGCCACCGTAACCGAGACCGCCTTTTACCAAGGCGCGATGTCTTGCGCGCCAAGCGCCTACGTAAGCTCCCTAGCCGAGCCCCATGAGCCGAACTATGCCACCGCGCAGACGCCTCGCAGCGCGTCGCCGCCGCCGTTTCTAGCCGAATTGACCTCCGCCGCGTAGACAAGCCGCAGAAGCCGCGATCGCCACCCGGAGCATAGCCCCTTAGTCCGCGGGATTTACGCGCCTACCCCGCCGCCGAGACCGAGGACCCGGCCGGACTCGCCGCCGCCGAACGCCGATTGGGAACGCCGCCGCGTCGTTTGATCGTCACCGATGAGCCAGAGGCTTCCTTTAGGACGCCAATTGGAGTCGCGGTTCACCAATTGAACCCCTAAGCTCAGGGCCATGCCATGTAAACATGCCATCTTCGACGCGGCCGCCACGCCAGCCTTGCCGCCGCTGCCCCCCAGACGCCATGTAGAGGCCCGCCTGCCGCCCCGCCTCGGTGTTGCCGCATACGCTAACGGAGGCCGAGGGAGTGATGCAGCGCCGCCGGCGCAAGCGCTCGTCGCCGGGCAAGCATCACCGAGCTGCCTGCCGTGTCCACCGCTAGCCACGGGCACCGCCGAGCCAAATTGGTCAAAATCAGCGACTAATAGCCAAATCGTACCACCAATCGACGTATCACACCCCCAACCCGACCCCTCGAGTGACCCGGGAACTGCTGCCGCCGTGCGCCATTGCGGAAACGCCGCCGTCGCCGTGGCCACCGCCGATGCACCACAGCCGCTGCGAAACCCTCCACCGAACTTCCCGCCCAAGGTCCTCCGGGCTGATGCGTCTAGACAGAGCTGGGAATCACCCATGCGCCGCTGACGCACGCCGCTGGGCCGGGCACGAAGCCGTCGCGCGGTGAAGAACAGAGTGGGAAGGAGGAGAAGAGGGTAGCATCACTGCACACCCAGACTACGTGAACCAGAGGAAGGAAGGGAGACGTGGATCGGTCCACCATGGACCACCCCTGCGCGTCCATGAACCGGCACCGAGCCGCCCACCGTGAGCCACACACCGTAGACCGAGCCCCGCGCTGCATCCATTTGCCCCGACGCGGTCATTGACCGAGACGAATTTTACACGTGGTGCAGCTCCATATCCGGCCCAAGCCCGGTGTCCACCGATGACGCCACCATGACACCATGCCGACGCCAGCCCTATAGGAGACACACCAAAGGACATCATGCCGACGCAAGAAGCCACTTGGCAGCACCAAAGAATCGACACGTGTCAGCCCTTGAAATATTCAGCTCTTTTTTCTTTTCAGAAATGGATTAAACTTTAGAAATTCATAACTTGGCCATACAAGCTCCAAATTCGGTGAACCTGGGGCCTCTAAATTTATCTAAAATCGAAAGCACTACGCATTGGAATCATGGTTGATGCATTTGATCTTTTCGTTGTTCAATTATTTTTATGTGTTTCTATAGGAGTCGCTAACGCGACCGTATCTGTATCGCTTCGTAATCGAGGAGGAGAGGACCGAGGACGATCGTGACTACAACTAAGAATTGGGGACTACTCACACCGAAGGTGCCACATTCCACCCAACACTCAGATCCTGTTACGCATTGCAAATGAGTAGAAATGCTATTGCTTTATTTATCGCTACTATTACCCGATTAGGGGATGCATGGTAGTACCTTTTGATTGCCACTCTCTTGATTCAAAGTTTGCCCCTCGCCACACCTCGGCTATTAGATTAGACACTTGCTTGCTATCATTACGCACTCCACTATGCTTCATACATTTGATGTGATACTCTTATATATATATGTGTGTGTAAGGCACGTGGTGCTAAACCCGAGCTTGGAGGATGGGTGAGTGTGTGGTGTGTCTTGGGTGATTGAGGGTGAGGGTTGAGTCGACCGAGCTGGGATATACGACGAGCCAAGGGCGAAGTCCTCGCCGTGGTGACGCTTACCGGGCGCCCTTGTATGAGAATACCGGCGGGTACATGTGAAGAGGTGGATGCCGGGTGTGAGCCTCCCCGAGGGGCGGAGCCGAGTTGGGGTGCCGTGGTGGCACGTAAAATGGTAAAACTATGTGAAGACGCCCCCGCTTAGTCAACCCTAAGGACTTACCGGTACTCGACCCACCGACTTACATCCCACTCGGCCTATATGGTACGAGACGGCTGGACTATTTTGGTAGGGCGGTGCCATTACTATTGGGCTTAAAGTGTGTAGGAGGTACGGGGTATGAGAGACTCACACCCTTCCGAGATAACATGGTCAGCCGTGGGATATATCGGGATGTCACACCGTGTCTCACAAAGACGCCCATTCCATACTATACTTGGGGTGTTCTGTGGTCGAGAGGTAGGATGGCATCGCCCTAGGCTAGCAAGCGTACTGAATCAGCCTAGTTGACGACGGCTGTAGAGGAAGGCAGATCTTGTGGGTATGTGAAACCTCCGCAGAGTGTTATGGTTGATCGACGATACATAGCCGACTTGTCGCATTATGGACCCTATCCTAGTGACCGCGGCTGGCTGGAATAGAGAGATGAGTCCTTTTTTTTCTTCCCCGTGTGAGATAGTTGGCCATGGACCGCTGAGGCAGGCCGAGTGGGAGTTGGCCTCGTCAATTGAGTGAGTTGAGAGATGTGGAGGATGAGATGGAGATGGATGAGTGGATGGATGGATGATGGTGTGTGGATGTGGTGTTTAAACCTGAACTTTATACTTAATAATTATACTTGATATATATATATATACTGCATAGGAAACCACAACCAAATATAGGTTCTCTTGCTTGAAGCCCTATTGCATCCAGGCCCACAAAGCATAGCAAAGCATAGGGTGGAAACGTGGCCAGCATATCGCATCGATACTTTGGCACGCAGTGTTCTCGAGGAGTACTACTCGATGAGCACGATGGTTGAGGGTTTTGCCTTCGCCAAGTCGTTGGCTAGAAGTCGCCTCGCATCTTCTCAGCCGCTCCAGCTTGATTCTCAGGATTTGCGCCCGTTGGCGTTGTAATAAGTTATCATAAACCTCTCTATTAGCACTCGATATCGATGTATGGATTTGTTATCGATCGGAATATGGGTAATATGATTTAAATGATCGTGATACACTTCGATCGGTGTGGACTTTCCCTTCGTGGAAAGTCGGGTCGTTTCAGCTTGGTATCGAGCCATGCTTGACCCTAGGACGAAACCCCTAAGTTGGACGTTAGTGTAGGGTAAGCTAGCCTTTCTTCGGTTATATATACCGACCAGATTCACTTTTTATGCAAGGCTTATCTATTTTCGACCGACTTGTTAACCAAATTTCCCCCTGGATGCGCAGATGGCGAGCCCCACGCACTCCGATCGACCCCTTACACTTCGACGCCACCAAGATCACGTTTGACGGCCAAGAGCGAGGGAGGCTTGGCTGACCCTTCTGTCAGTCCCAAGACACTAGGGGTCCCGATCGAAGTCGATCAAGTACACCTGCACCGCAAGCCCGCACGTGACGGTGGGATCGAGGGCTACGTTTTGTCACCGAGGTCGAGATCCCCGCAAGCGCAGACCCTACCCACGCACACCCCTCCTCCGAGCTCACCGTGGCAGTCCATGAGGAGGGACTTCAGTCCTGCGGTTACTCGTGAGCACTACGCCTGCGGATGAAGAGCGCCCACAGCACCGAAGACGACTGAGTTTCCGCTCTCCCTCGTGCTCTAGACCTTCACCTTACGCCCTAGTGAGTCGTCACTTGAGAGCAAAGAAGATCATCTCTCTCGAGGTGGACCCTTGTCTCCGCATCTCGCCTTACCACCTTCTAGAGCAGACAAGTACATCACGCAGATGGAGCGTATGCCGCCGAGACCGTAACCCTCTAGTTGACTACCGTGAGTGTGCCACGGCAACCGGGAGGTTCGTGCACGCAGAGCGCAATGATCGCTAAACTTCGTGACAAGTGGAGCGACAGAGTTGAAGCACAAGGCTGAGGTCGCCGACTTCCGTGACAAGGCGGCGCACTGAACAGAACGTACCCGACAGCAGGTCCTCGAGCTACAGAGGATCCTAGACGACAAGAGTGCAGCTTGTCAGCAGGGCAAGAGTAAGGAGAGGAACAATGGCATAGAACTTCGGGGCTTAAGTCCAAGATCAAGGCCTGTGGAGGAGAAAATAGAAGAAATGAGAGTTAGCGGTTCGCAATCGTGGTCACTTAATCACCAGCCAAGCTGAGCGAAAAGTACCGCCGACAAGAGTAAGAGGACGCCGCCACCGAAAAGACGGACAAGAGACGATCGAAAGTGAGATAGGGGATGGATGGATCAGCACCGTTGTCACCGTCGTGAAGAAGCCCAGGGAGGAGACCTTCGAGCCAGGCCTATCCCGTCTCAACTTCAAGCCTTGCCCCGCCCTCTCTAGAGGCCCAGCCTAATGAGGAGCTTGCCGAAGCCCTCCGACTACGCGGGTCGCCCCGCACAAGACCAACGAGGAGCTCGAAGCCGCCGATAGTCGCGATCCCTTCACGCTGTGTACCACCGTGAGTAGTTCATAGGATAGGTGGACTTCTTGCGTGGCCACCAGTATGTGTTATCATGAGTTAGCATGAGCTCCATGATGTATTCAGACATGATGTACCCCTTTATGCTATAGACTACGATTTAGCATGCATCTTCGCGAATCCATCGTGTAGTTGCCGGGATATCGCCATGTAATAAACCCATGTAATGAATGATTGGTTCTTAATGCATTTTGTGGATCTTATTGCTTCTTTGATTGAGTGTAGGATAGAGGAATGTTTTTAAACTGGTTAAACTCCTAATTACTAATGAAAAGAAGATACTATAATCCATATTTAGTGCACTAAAAATGCTTTTTATGGCTATGACGCATGTCTTCACGACGTTCTCGCCTGCATGGCCGCGTGCCTCATCCCCTGCACCAGCCATGGGGCGCGGAGCGAATCGCAACCGAGGTCAAGGACGCGGGTCGTGGTCGGGCGAGGACGCGCCGAGGCCATCCCTTCGACAATGAAGTGGAGGACGCCCGCGAACGTATCCCCACCCGCCAACGGTACCGTGGAGCCACGTGCCGGTAGAGCGCCCCCGCCTCCACCGCCACCACCTCCGCCGCCACGCTTGCCGAGGTGATGGCCCAACAGACTCAGCCCCCGGCATCACTGTGGAAGGAGCCAATCGACGAATGGAGGCAATCGTAACGACTTCCGCAGAGAAAGCTCGAGGGGTTCATGAAGCTCAGGCCGCCCACTTATGACGGCACCGACCGATCCACTCGCCGCTCCGACCGCCAGTGGAGGTGGAGAAGAAGCTGGACATGACAACATGCACTACCGATGAGGAGTGCATCGCGGGCCGCCCCTCACACCAGCTCACAGTGCTGCACGCCTCGTGGGATAGCTACTGCGGATTCGCATGAAGACCCCGCCAATATCTCATGGGATGAATTTGTGGAAGCATTCATCAATACCACATCCCCGAGGGTGTGATGAAGGCGAAAGATGAGGAGTTCCGCAACATCAAGATGGGCAATGAGCGTGTCTATGAGTACACCACCCGCTCACCAACCTCCTACGCTATGCACCCATCTCTATCGATCACAGAGGATGAAAAGCTCTACTACTACAGAAGGGTTGAACTCTCGCATCGTCGCACTGAGGCACCAAAAGTCACACCCCCGCGTGACTTGATTGACCGCCGTATCCGATCGAGAAGGATCGCATCGCTGGGGAGGAATCCGTGGATAGGAAACGCAAGACCGATGGCTCGCTTTCGCAACCCCGAGCGCAAAGAGGTTCCAGGGGATGCCCCCCGCCGGGTCGCATCCGCTACTTCAAGGACGCCAAGACTGGTTCTAGGCAAGAGTAGTGGAGGTTACACCACCAACTACTCCCCCGCTTGTTTCGGACCGCAACACTGGACCACTCCACCCGACCCTCGTGCTACCTACGACCGGCCCCAAGGCCGAACCGACCTCCACCAAGCTCCGCAACCGGGAAGGCTATCGCGCCAGCCTCCTCCAGGCAAAGTGTGCCTTTCACATGCTTCACGTGTGGCCACCGGGTCACAAGTCCGCTACTTGCCCCCGTGAGGATCACTACCCCCGCTCCCGCAAAGACGCCTTTACAAAGGATCCGCCACACGGGGCGCCTCACCCACCCGAATGCCGAGGATGCTGTGTGATGCCCCGCACGTGGTGTACGGTATGTTCCTAATAAATGGCATTAAGGCATCAGTACTATTTGACTCTCGAGCTACATGTTCATACATAGCATCCAAGTTTGCACGAGAGCATAATGTACCGTAACTCCCCCGCCTAGCCCTATTATCACTAGCTCTCCCTCTTGGAGACTTTAGATGCACCCACCTCTGTGAGGGAGTGAAACTGACAATTGAGGGTCTTACCTTTAAAGCCAACCTAACCCTACTTCCCTCCACCAGCCTAGATGTCATTCTAGGGATGGATTGGCTAACCAAACATCGTGGTATAATATCATGTTCCCCGTGATATGTCCAAATAACCCATCCCTCCGTCAAGCAGCTAGGTGTACACCCCGCTTAGGTAGATCCACTTCCCTCCTATGTGCTTTAAAAGCCAAAACCGAAGTCCCAAACCGAAAAACCAAGACAAAGTAGACGATGTACAAAAGAGGTCGTGGACTACGCAGATGTATCCCCTCAAGAACTTCCCCGCCTACCCCGTGATCGGGATGTTGAGTTCAGATCGACCTCCCCCGCCGGTACGGGTCCCATTGCTAAACGGCCCTACCGCATGTCGGGCTGACTAACTAGAGGAGCTTAAGAAAAAAATTTTAAGGAGCTCTCTCGATAAAGGATACATTAGGCCAAGTGCCTCACCCGGGTTCTCCCGGCCCCGCTTTGTTAAGAAAAGGATGGCAAAAGATGAGGATGTGTATAGACTATAGAAACCTAAATGCCTGGACCATCAAGAATAAGTACCCCTTACCCGTGATAGATGACTCGCTTGACCAACAAGCAGAAAGCCAAATACTTCTCAAAGATTGACCTTAGGTCGCTACCACCGATGAAAATCGTGGGAAGAGGATATTCCCAAGACCGCCTTTTGTCACCAGATATGGTCAATATGAGTTCACGCTTGTATCATTTGACTCATTTAATGCCCCCGCATACTTCATGAATATGATGAACAAAGTATTCATGGAAGAGCTAGATAAGTTCGTGGTGGTATTCATCGATGATATCCTCATCTATTCTGAAACCGCCGAGGAAACATGAGCAACATCTCGAGAACCGTGTTTGAGAAGCTAGCTCAACATCAATCAGATGCCAAATTCAGCAAATGTGAGTTCTCGCTAGAAGAAGTTATGCCTCCTAGGCCATGTACTATCCGGCGAAGGGGTCGCAGTGGATCCATCCAAGATCGGGTTTGTAAAAGAATGGGAGCAACCCCGTAACGCGGATCGAAATCGTGGAGTTTTTGGGATTGGTCGGATATTATCGCCGATTCATCGAGAATTTCTCCAAGATAGCTCGGCCCATGACTAACCTCCCAAGAAGACCAAAGAATTTGAGTGGACACCGAGTGTGAACTAAGCTTCCAAACTTTGAAGTCAAAGCTCACAACCACCCCCTGTTAGCATTACCCGACATTCGCAAGGACTTCGTGAGTCTATTGCGATGCGCCCCGCCAAGGACTCGGCCGTGTTCTTATGCAAGGAGGGCGAAGTCATTGCCTATGCCTCCCGACAGCCTAAAAGACCATGAGCAGCGCTTATCCCACTCATGATCTCGAGTTGGTCGCCGTAATACATGCACTCAAGATATGGAGGCACTACCCGATAGGCAATAAGTGTGACATCTACACCGATCACAAGAGCCTGAAATACTTCTTCACCCAAGAGGATCCGAACATGAGACAACGAAGATGGCTAGAATTAATCAAAGATTATGATCCGAGATACACTATCATCCCCGAAAGGCTAATGTGGTTGCATGCACTCGCCGCAAGAGTTACCGCCACACCTTGATCACCGAGTCGGTACCGCCCCGAGCTCAAGGCAGAGTTGGAGGAATTCCAGCTAGAAATACTACCACAAGGTTTACCGAATGAGCTCCCAGATAGAGTACAACCTCACGATCGAATCCGCAAGGCCTGTGAAAAAATGCGAAGAAATTGAGTACCTTCGGGCTTGATGGAACCGGGTTACAAAACCAATCACCATGAAGATGAGCGGGGACCATCCGTTCAAAGACAGAATTTGCATACCATCGATCCGCCCTACGAGAAGAAATATTATCCAAGCCCATGACTCCAAGTACCGTGATCCACCCGGAGGCGCCAAGATGTACCAAGATCTAAAGAAGCACTTCTCGTGGAAAGGCATGAAGACGTATATCGCCAAGCACATAGCCCGATGTGACACATGCAACCGGTGAAAGCCGAACATCGAGGCCCGCTGGATTGCTCAAGCCATTAGATGTACCGTAATGGAAATGGGAATGTATAACCATGGACTTCATAGTTGGTTTGCCCCCGCCACGTAAAGGTAACAATTCCATCCGGGTGATCGCTGATCGACAACCAAAATTGCTCACTTCATAATTGGCCAAAGTAAGCACCGAGGCGTAAAAGCTAGCAGATCTATACGCCGAAAGCACATACCGTGACTCCACGGAGCCCCTTCGAGCATCGTGGTCCGATCATGGGGCACGCTCGTGTCGCGATTCTCGAAGGCGCTACATGAATGCATTGGGACAAAACTCGACTACAAGACGGCATACCATCCGCAAACCGATGGGCGCATGCAGAGGGTGAATCGATACTTGAAGACATGCTTCGAGCCGTTGTGTTGAACTTCGCAAAGATTGGGAAAAATGTCTACCCTATGCTGAATTCTTCTTACAACAACAAAAGCACAGCGAAGTCTCAAATGTCACCGCTCAAGCCTTGTATGGCAGACCTTGCAAGACACCGTTGATGTGGTCTCACCCCCGTGAACGATCATTCTTGGTCCCTGCAAAGATTAAAGATGCCGAAGAGGGAGTAGCAATGATCAGAGAGAATCCGAGAATCGCCCAAAGCCGCTACAAGAGCTATGCCGACAAGAGACGACTCGGAACTTGATTCGAGGTCGGGACTACGTCTACCTCAAGGTATCCCCGCTTCGAGGCAATCACAGTTCCATGTAAAAGGGAAGCTTGCCCCAAGATATGTTGGCCCATACAAGATTGTCAAAAAATCGAACTCTTGCTTACAAAATTGAGCTACCCAAGAGCCGATAGGTGTGCATCCAAAGATTCCATGTATCTCAGCCTACGCAAATGTTTGAGGGTTCCGCATTTAAGCCATTCCAACCGATGTGCTAGATATACAAGACACTCTAGAATACCGAGAACACCGGGGCCAAGATTTTGGGAGAGACACCAAAGAAACCGAAGTAAGGCTATCCCTATGTGCAAGGTTCAATGGAGTAACCACACCGAGCGAGAAGCCACGTGGGAGAAAGAACCGAACCCGAATACAATATCCTTATCTGCTCAAGGGTACGTCACACTTTAATCTCGAGGACGAGATCCTGATGAGGGGGTAGTACTGTAACAACCCAAATTTTTCACAACGCAAAAATCCCAACTATAAAATTTTTCTCACAATACCCATGTAATGATGAGTGTCATTTAGTGGAACCAACCCTACACATGCATTACAATGACTCCCAAGTAGGACAATTCATATGCATACCTATAACCCCGCATTTGCTATTATCACATGTGAAAAGAACCATGCTTTAATTTTACAAGCTTTTACAACTAACGAAGAATGTGTGATTTGGTTCTCATTGATTTTATGATGTGCTAAAGTAATTAAATAAATAAAGTAAAAATAAATAATTAATGAGGACCCCTTTAATTATTTAAACTAATAAAACCTACACCATACAATATGTTGCTACCATCATCTTAAATATGATATTATGCCCAATAAACCCCAACATATGGGGATTGACCCTACACCATGACATGGACTAATATGGACCCTCCTTTAGTACACTAGATCATACACACCATGCTAATTATGGTTAAGTGATATATATATATATATATATATATATATATATATATATGAAAACCTAAAAAAGAAAAGCAAGAAGAAAAGAAAGGAAACCGAGGAAGAGGAAAGAGGCCCAACCAGCCGCACATTCCTCGGCCCACCGCGCTGCCCCTTCCTTTCTTTCCACTCCCAAGACGCTACGTGCCGGCCCACCTGTCGGGCCGGCCCGCGCAGCACCGCATCACTCCGCGCCTCTCGCCGCTGGCCGAACACGCCCGGCCGCACCTCCCGCTTTCCCGCCATTGACGACGAATGGACCCCGCCCCGCGCCCACACGGACAAGATCGCTTCATCTCTCCCTACCTCACGACGACGCATCAAGATGGCGACAAGAGTCGCGAACGGCAGCACGCCCCACGAGCCACGCTGGCCTCCCGCGACCGAGCCTCACCCTCACCGCACATCGGATTCACGTGGTCACGCCGCAATCACGGACCACCCCCTCGCGCACCCGCTACAGAGCACGCCGCTGCCGTGAACCCGCTTCCCGCCTCGGGCTGCCTCTTGGTCGCGGCCAAATTGGCAGCACCCGCGCCAATGGGGGCCCGCGGGCACGGCAAGACGCACCCGCAACCACCCGAGCCATCCGTAGTCGCCGATCACCCCGGTCAGCGATCACCGTCCACCCAAGGGCCAGAGCAGCCGGCCGCTATTTATTTGCTTCGCCGAAAGCACTCTAGGGTTCTCGCCCACTGACCCCCCCATCGGTGGCTTTCACCAAGTCCCGCCGAGTCAAGAGGAAGAGAGAGGGAGGGAGCAGCAAGGGGGGGAAAGACGCCGGACCTTCGCCGAGCCGCCAGTAGCCGCCGGAGTCGCTTGCCGCCGGAGTTGGGGTGACGACGCTGGACGGCCACGACGACGACAGCAGCTTCGCACGGCACCGCGCCAACTCATCCCGGCATCGACTCGACACCGCATCGCCATCCTAGCGCCCCCGAAACCACGGTGAGCCCCGCCGCCTCTCTTCCAAACCTTGCCCCCGCTCAGGCCATGGCGTTCCCCCGCCTCGGAACGTGAAGGCCGAGCCATTACCGCTCAGTTCACGGCACACACACTCACACGGACTCGCCCAGCCCTTAGCCAACTGGACCACGGAGATAGGAGGATGCCGGCTTGTATGCGACCCATGACCGCCGCCGCTGGGGAACCATCCGCCGCGGGGCGAACCGTTGTTCCAAGAGCACGAAGCCCCGAGGAGGACCTAGGCCACCGTAACCGAGACCGCCTTTACCAAAGGCGCATGTCTTGCGCGCGCCGCGCGCCTACGTAAGCCCCTAGCCGAGCCCCATGAGCCGAACCATAAAGCCATCGCTACAAGACGTTTCCTGCAGGCGGGTCATGCCAGCACCGAGCGCCGCCACACGCCGTGGCGCCGCCGCCTTCTAGCCGAATTGACCTCCGCTGGGGCGTAGACAAGCCGCAGAAGCCGCAGATCGCCACCCGGAGCATAGCCCCTTAGTCCGCGGGAGGCCGCGACGCCGCCTACCCCCGCCCGCTGCCGAGACCGGGGACCCGCCGACCTCCGCCGCCGCCGTAACGCCGATTGAACGCCGCTCGCCGCTTGATCGCCACCGATGAGCCAGAGGCTTCCTAGGGACGCTAATTGAAGTCGCGGCTCGACCAATTGAACCCAAGAAGCTCGCGGGCCATGCTAATGCAACATGCCATCGCCGATCGCCGCCGCCGCCACGGCCAGCCTTGCCGCTCCCCCCCGCAGCACGCCATAGAGAGGCCCGCTGCCCGCCCCGCCGCCCCTCGGGTGCCGCCGCGCATGCTAACGGAGGCCGAGGGGAGTGATGCAGCGCCGGGGCAAGCGCTGCCGCCGCTGGCACCGCGGAGCCGCCCGGGCCGGTTCACCGCGGGCCACGGCACCGCCGAGCCAAATTGGTCGTAATCGGCCGAGACTAATAGCCAAACCGTACTCACCAATCGACGTGATCACACCCCAAATTCGACCTCGAGTGACCGGGAACCGCTGCCGCCAGGCGGCGCCATTGCGGAAACGCCGCTGCCGCCGGGGTGGGCCACCGCCGATGCACCACGCGCCGCTAAACCTCCACCGAATCTCGCCTAAGGTCCTCGGCTGATGCGTCTCGCTAGACAGAGCCGGGAATCACCCATCGCGCCGGGCCGACGCACGCCGCCGCCGGCACGAAGCCACATGTGAAGAACAGAGGGAAGGAGGAGAAGAGGGTAGCATCACCGTACACCTGCATCTACGTGGAACTACAGAGGAAGGAAGGGAGACGTGGGATCGGGTCCACCATGGACCACCCCCGCGGGTCCATGAACCGCACCGTAGAAGGCCCACCGTGAGCCACACACTGTAGACCGAGCCCCGCCCTGCATCCATTTGCCCGACGCGGGCTACACCCAGAGACGATATTACACGTGGCAGGCCCATATCCGCCCAAGCCCGTCCACCGATGACGCCACCATGACACCATGCCGACGCCAAATTCTATAGGAGACACACACCTGACATCATGCCGACGCGCAAGAAGCCACTTGGCAGCACCAAAGAATCGACACGTGTCGCCCCTTGAAATATTCAGCTTTTTTTCTTTTTCGTAAATGGATTAAACTTTAGAAATTCATAACTTGGCCATACAAGCTCCAAATTCGTGAACCCAGCCTCTAAATTTATCTAAAATCGAGCACTACGCATTGGAATCATGGTTGGATGCATTTGGATCTTTTCGTTGTTCAATTATTTTTATGTGTTTCTATAGGAGTCGCTAACGCGACCGCATCTCAGATCGCTTCGTAATCGGAGGAGGAGAGGACCGAGGACGATCGTGACTACAACGAAGAATTGGGGACGACTACACCGAAGGTGCCACATTCCACCCAACACTCAGAGATCCCGTTACGCATTGCAAATGAGTAGAAATGCTATTGCTTTTATTTATCGCTACTATTACCCGATTAGGGATGCATGGTAGTACCTTTTGATTGCCACTCTCTTTGATTCAATTTTTTGCCCCCTCGCCACCCGCTATTAGATTAGACACTTGCTTGCTATCATTACGCACTCCACTATGCTTCATACATTTGATGTGATACTTTATATATATATGTGTGTGTAAGGCACGTGGTGCTAAACCCGAGCTTGGAGGATGGTGAGAGTGCCGTGTGTGTCTTGGGTGATTGGAGGGTGAGGGTTGAGTCGACCGAGCCGATATACGACGAGCCAAGGGCGAAGTCCCCGCCGCGGTGACGCTACCCGGGCGGCCTTGTATGAGAATACCCGTGGCGGGTACATGAAGAGGTGGATGCCGGGTGTGAGCCTCGAGGGGCGGAGCCTGCAGTTGGGGTGCCGTGGTGGCACGTAAAATGGTAAACCATGTGAAGACGCCCCGGCTTAGTCAACCCTAAGGACTTACCGTACTGACCCACCGACTTACATCCCACTCGCCTATATGGTACGAGACGGTTGGACTACTTGGTAGGGCGGTGCCATTACTATTGGGCTTAAAAGTGTGTAGGGAGGTACGGGTATGAGAGACTCACACCCTTCCGAGAGAAAACATGGTCGCCGTGACATTCGGGATGTCACACCGTGTCTCACAAGACGCCCATTCCGCACTATACTTGGGGTGTTCCGTGGTCGAGAGGTAGGATGGCATCGCCCTAGGCTAGCAAGCAACCGAATCAGCCTAGTTGACGACGGTCACGAGGAGGAAGGCAGATCTTGTGGGTATGTGAAACCTCTGCAGAGTGTTATGGTTGATCGATCGATACATAGCCGACTTGTCGACTATGGACCCTATCCTAGTGACCGTGCTGGCTGGAATAGAGAGATGAGTCCTTCTTTTTCTTCCCTGTGTGTGAGATAGTGCCGGTCATGGACCGTTGAGGCAGGCCGAGTGGGAGTTGGCCTGTCGACCTGAGTGAGTTGAGATGTGGAGGATGAGATGGAGATGGATGAGTGGATGGATGGATGATGGTGTGTGGATGTGGTGTTTAAACCTGAACTTTATACTTAATAATTATACTTGATATATATATATATACTGCATAGGAAACCACAGCCAAATATAGGTTCTCTTGCTTGAAGCCCTATTGCATCCAGTTCCACAAAGCATAGCAAAGCATAGGGTGGAAACGTGGCCATATTATATCGCATCGATACTTTGGCACGCAGTTCTCGAGGAGTACTACCGATGAGCACGATGGTTGAGGGTTTCGTCGCTTCGCTCAAGTCGTTGGCTAGAAGTCGCTTCCGCATCTTCAGGCTGTTCCAGTTGATTCTCTGTGATTTGCGCCTGTTGGCGTTGTAATAAGTTATCATAAACCTCTCTATTAGCACTCTGATATCGATGTATGGATTTGTTATCGACTGGAATATGGGTAATATGATTTAAATGATCGTGATTACACTTCGATCGCGGTGGACTTTCCCTTCGTGGAAAGTCGGGTCGTTTCACTATGCCTCGCGACAACTTCGAAACCATGAAGTCAATTATCCTACCATGATCTAGAACTGGCTGCAAAGTGGTACATGCCTTGAGGATTTGGGAGGCATTATCTATTGGGAAAGTTATGTCATATCTACACGCATCATAAGAGCCTCACATATATTTTCACCCAACCTTTAATTAAACATGAGACAGAGGAGATGGTTGGAATTGATCAAAGATTATAATTTGGAAGTGCATTATCATCCAGAAAGGCTAATGTAGTAGCCGATGCTCTTAGCAGTGAAGGCTCATTGCAACTACACGGAGTTACTTCCTCGAGAAACTTTCAACCTTATGCATCCAAAGAGGATCAATAATATCGTGGTTAGTTGCAATCTAGAAAGTCAAATTATTGAGGGTCAAAAAAGACCGATGTTGGTATTTTTCATATCAAACAAAAGATGCAAGGAAAGGAAACCAAGCATTTCCGAATAGATGAGAATGGAGTACTATGGTTTGATGATCGCTTGGTAGTTCCTAAAGATGAGAGATTGAAAGATCAAATTTTGTCTGAAGCTCATTCCTCCAACCTATCTATTCATCCTGGTAGTAGCAAAATGTATCAGGATTTGAAGCCCAAGTATTGGTGGACCAAGATGAAGAAAGAAATAGCACGGTATGTTGCTCACCGTGGATGTGTGTGGAAGGGTAAAAGCGCATCATTTATGCATCACCGACTACTCCAATCCTTATCTATCTTAATGGAAATGGAAATGGGAAGACATAGTTATGGATTTTATAACCTGACTTTCTAGAACACGTAAAGGATACAATTGTATATGGGTAATTGTGGACCGCCTCACTAAAACGGCTCACTTTTTACCCGTTAAGTTTGGATACACCGTAAACAAGATGCAGATTTGTATATCTCACAGATTTTGCGCTTGCATGGTGTTCCAAAACCATCATATCCGATAGGGGTTCGCAATTCATGGCTCGATTTTGGGAACACCTTCATAATTATCTTGGTACCAAACTAATCCGAAGTTTCGCCTATCACCCTCAAACTTCTCGATCAAGTTGAGCGAGTAAATCAAATTCTAGAAGACATGTTAAGAGTTTTGCGTGTTATCTCGCCTCCCGGATCTTGGGATGAGTGTTTACCATTGGCAGAATTCTCTTATAACAATAACTACCAAGAAAGTATCAAAATGGCACCATTCAAGCACTTTATGGCAGAAGATGTAGGACCCCCTTAAACCGGGTGGAGCCCTGGGGAGAGGAGGTATTACGGTATTGATTTTGTAAAACAAGTCAAGAACGAGTCCAAAAGATTCAACAACATCTTAAAGTCGCCAATCCCGTCAAAAGTTATGCCAACAAAAGACGAGGCCAATACATTTTAACGTTGGTGACTATGTCATATTTAAAGGTTTCACCATTTAAAAGTGAACGCCGATTCGGGATACAAGGTAATTGGCCTCGCTATGTGGGACCATTCAGATCATAGCTCGCAAAGCGAAAAGTAGCATATGCCTTGCAACTTCCACTTAGTATGAGTGCAAGTTGTTTAATGTCTTCCATGTCTCTCAACTTAAGAAATGTTTGAGAGCACCCACCGAAGAAGTCAACTTGGATGACATTAATTTGGAATCGACCTTACATATAAAGAAGGACCGGAAAGAGTTTTGGAAGAAGCGGAAAGAGTGACCAAGCAAGATTGTGAAATTTTATAAAGTAGTATGGCGCAATCCATATGGAAGATGACGCTACTTGGGAGCGAGAAGATTTTCTCCACACCAAGTACCCCGCCTTTTATGAACAATGGTAGAGGTCCTACAAAATCTGGATGAGATTTTTGTTAAGGGGGGAAGAGTCAGAACATTCTAAATGTTAATCAAGTACATTGCATTTTTCATTAAGGCATAAGCATCATTTTGCATTTGATCATAAGCACATGCCATTGCAAGTTCTATGTGTGAAATATATAAGTGTGTTTGATAATTTCAAAAGTGGTCTAAAAAAAATGTTTAGAATTAAAATCAATATAGGGTTTTATTTAAACTTTTGTCAAATCATGCCTCCATAAAGTTGTATGTGTCATAAATGCCTTTTATCAAGTTGCTAAGCAATTTAGAATGTAAGTATATTTTCTTTTTAGTTTTTGGGGTCAAGCCCTAAATGAAAGTTGTAGTATAAATTATATGAAACAACTTTTTTATTTAGAGGTCCAGGGCCAAATCCCACCCTAACATGTTCAAAAAAGTGACATTAATTTTGAATTCAGCACAAATTTGAAAAGTACACTTAGAAAATTCTAAGTCCCTGAATTTCAGCATTAAATTCACTTTTCAAGGCTTTGCAAAATGGTTTTTTCATAAATAAAAAGTTTGTCACCAATTGCATCACTTGTTAGTACAAAGTTTGTACTGTGATACGGTGGTGATTGGTTGAGTTTGATCAGTGATATGTTGTTCTTAATTAATTGTCAAAGTAGCTAATCACCGCGAATTGCCGCCTTGCTTAAACTGAACCGAGTACACAGTTTGCTTTTAGGCAGTTCAGCAGCATGTAGTTTGCAAACCAGTGGAGATTTAGTTAGTGATCCTTTGGCAAAGTTGTAGAGCACCTATAGGAGATCACCACGTGAAGTTGGTTTCCAATTTGGCTTCGAGCGTGGAGAAATCAGAGCCGAAAACAGCTGTTTTCAGTCGCTACAGTGCCGTGCCATGTCATCTCCCCTTTGCCCATGCGTTTCGTCAGCCGGCGCCGCCGTGGATGTTCCCGCGATTTCCGGCCAACGCGCGCGCGTAGCGCCAAACACGCTGCCGAGATCGTGAAGGTGCCGGTAACACCGCCGACTCTTCCTTTGTTTCTATATAAGCCGCCATCGCCGGCGTTCCTCACTTTTCTTCCTTTTTCGTCATCGTCGGCCGAGTTAAGCTTTCCACCGCAAAATTCGCAACCGTCAAGTAATCGTTGTCAAATTCCACTTGCCACTAGCTCGCGTGAACTCTTACGGTCGATTGAGTCTTGTTGTTTTTGGCATCATCTAAATCGCTCGGCAAAGCCACCTTCTTCATCGGGCGGCCGGAGCTCCGCCGCGCCCACCTTGCACCCGGCCAGCTGCTCGGGTGAGCTCTCCCGCCAAACCAACACCACCAAAGAAGTGTCGCCTCTAGCACCTTTGATCATGGTCGGCCTGCTTATTCGCCTTTTACCGCGACGGAGACGCGGGGACGCTGTCTCGCCGCCGTGAGCGCCTCCGCCGCTGACATCTCTACCGCGACAAGCCCTTTTGCTCCACCTCCACCCAGACAGCTAGCGCTCAAGTCACGGTGAGCACTTTAAAGCTACCCCCGAGCCCCGCTATGCTAATTAGAGGCCCTAGTGGCCGAATCCGCTGTTCCGCCACGCTGAAGCTTGACCAAACCGCCATGGCCGCTGCCTGGGCTCAAGCTCGGCTCATTGTTTGACTCCTATGTAATACCTCGCCGTGTCCTGCTGGTCGGGGAGAGTCCAAAGGGTACGCATCGGGCGCTACTCGAGGCGCTTCGCCGGGCGGCGAAGCTGGCTGAACTCCGGCCGGCGAGCGCAGCCGCCTGTGCTACTGCCGCTGGTAAATTTTATGCTGCCGTATCACAAGGCGCTTAACGGCTGCGGTTGCCGCCGCGTTGCCGCGTTATTGTCGACTCAAATGTGCAGGCCCGGTAGAGTTAGGTTTTTCCTTTTCTGATTTTTCAATTTGTAAATAGTGCTGAGTTTTATTTATTTCATAGAGAAATAATTAGAGCATATAAAATCATAAGAATTTTTGTACAGCTTCCCTGTAGTGATATCTATTCAATAAAAAATATAAAACTTAGATTTTGAATAGTTTCTGCAGGAGATAAAAAAATATTCCTTTTAATTAATACATGCCAACTCTATGATTTTTTCTAGGATGAAATATTAGTCCAAAATTTATGAAACTTGTTTTGCACTCATTTCATGCCATTTCCAATCTGTATAAAAAGTTTGAAGTGAATTTGAAAATGTTTCATAAAAATCATTATTTCCAAAATTAATAATAAAAAGAAAGGAGATGCATTTTGATTTCATGTTTGTGTATAATTGAATACTCCAATTTCATAACCTTTCTGTTTATCATCATAGGTTACTGTTTGTGTATGAAGTACCCTAATTAAAAAGTAAATGCCATGTTATTTCATGTCATGATTGCTAAATGTGATAATAGTACTTACATCTCTTGTTTTCCTTTTCTAAATAAAGCATCCATTGATTCATAGGTGATGCTTGTGTGATCTTTAGGATTGCTTGATAACCTTGGATTAAGAAAACCCCATTGATCCTTGATGATCCTCTTGTTTAGTGAGAAGATCATGATACACTAGATGGTAGCAAATAATTGCTGCTTCTAGTAATTATATTAATTCTTCCAGAGAAGAGATATGCACATACTGTGTTTAGAAATAAGTGATGTTAATCTATTTAACTAACTCTCGATAATATAGTGTTGTCATCGAGAAAGAGAACCATTACACATGGAACCTTATGTAGCTTTCCATTTTTGTCATTCCCATGATCATGTCATCATATATCATTTCATGCCATAGCATCAACATCACAAGCATCCTATATGCATTCTTGTTATTTTACTTATCACATACATTCATAGATTCCAGGAAGGTGATCTCTGTCGAGTACGGTGAGTGACCAAGGAGAAGGATCCACGTGAGCCGCCACCCGAAGACGAAGGACGAGACTCTAAATTACCGTCGAATTAATCCTAACTACGGACCTCCAACTTTCACCGAGGCAAGCCCCTGAGCATCCTACATACCTATTCTATTTTTTTTTTTGAAATACAATTATACTTTTCTTTATATT